>JAZDUA010001034.1:0-258635 GCA_038098605.1 Gryllus longicercus
TGATAAAATTAGGTCAAAATAAAATCATGTATATACCACGGGCGTTCGAATGATCTCGAGTGACAAAAAGTCCTTGGACTTTTCGTTGCCGTACGATCATTACAACACTTACAACGTCAGAGCGTAGGCTTCCGCGGCCGGAGTCAGTATTTACTAGGCTGTCCGGGTGACGCCGCGTCCATTGGCGAAGGTGCCGACGTGCGCATTACGCCCTGAGGAAGGTCGCAGAATGGCGACCGAAACGTCGGCACCTTCGCCATGGACGCGGCGTCACCCGGACAGCCTAGTAAATACTTACAACGTCCTTGGTGCGTAAATCACTATTAGTGCACCGAGTTAAGCACTATCGAAAATCTGCTACGGTAAAATCTCGAGCTCCAACACTTCCCAGTAAATGACGCTGCAGAAGCAACTATGTTGGCAGTGAGCCAACGCAACTGATTAAATAAGTGCGATAGATCAGACAGTAAAACTGGAGTCGGAGCGAAAGATTCGGGGCAGGTTGCGTGCGCGCGGGTAAGAGAGGTATCGGTGGGCGTGTGCCTGGGCGTGGGCGTCGAGTGTGACAGAGGCGGCGGTCACGTCGGCGGCAGAAGCGCCGCGCGCAACAATGAAGGCGGGCGTAAGTGGCGCGCCAAGCGGCGGGATGAAATATCACCTGGCCTTAGCTGCGGCCTTCGCTGGCAGCGCATGGTAAGTGGGCTCATTCCCACCGCAGCTGCACCGCCGCCGCCGCCGCCTCTGCCGCCCCCGGCGCCTCTGCCGCCCCCGGCGCCTCTGCCGCCACCGCCGCCGCCGCCACCACTGCCGCCGCCGCCTCTGCTGTCGCCGCCACCACTGCCGCCGCCGCCGCCGCCGCCGCCGCCGCCGCCGCCGCCGTCGCCGCCGCCGCCGCCGCCGCCCCCTCCTCCCTTCCCCCCCCCCGGCCGCCGCCGCGCGCGGCGCCCCGCGACAAAATGAGGTGGGGAAACACCGAGGTTCAGGTCACTCGCAATTAATGGATACACTTTGTCGTTCAAGAACAATCCCCAGGGCCTTCCCCTTCCCCGTCGCCGCCCGCCACTTCCACTTCCCCTCCGCGTGCCTCTGTCGCGCCCGAAATATATTCGCGGGGCGGCGCGCCGGCGGCGTGGCGAGTGACCGAAGAAGAGAAAGGGGTGGGCGCGGCCCAATTCATGCCCCTGCTCCGTGTTGCGGCAGACAGGCGCTGCGGTGGTGGTCAGCATGAAGTGACGGTGGAAGCAATGACCGGTCCCAGATAGGGATGGTGAGAGCGACGGAGGGATGTGGGAATTGCAGGAGGAATTATGATACCGAATTAAAGAATGAGAAAGGTTTATAACTGAAACTTTGCATCGGGTGGCAGGAATGCGGCCGTTGTTGGAAGACGTGAAGAAGCACCTCGAATTATAACGCAAATTGATAGGAGCTGTCGGAAGCAGGTCGACCGTGGTGATGGTGAGTGGAAGCTGAAAAGGTGGTGACTTACGAGGAATGCATGCTGACAAGGGAAAGCGAGGAAGAAAAATCATGTATGGCGAAGGGCCAGAAAGACAGACGTGAGGTTGAGGTTGGAAGTATAATGGAAGAATGGTCGTAGACGATAAAGAATGCATGAACGAAGCTCAAAGTGAGGCAGGAAGCACTAAAGAACCTTTGAGGGGGGACGAAGAGAATTATATCATTAAGAAGATAATTGTTTGTTATTAAGGAATTTAAGGAGCGAGGCGAGGAAAACAACCAGTATGAAGGAGAAACGGAGTATGGAAGTCGGAACGGATGCAGCGACAGGCGCGAGGGCGGGAGCGGGGGCGGGCAGGTACCATATGGGTAGCTGGAAGACGAGGACGCAATCGCGGCCGGTTCTGTGTCGACCGAGAAGAAATCGATATCGTGAAACAGGTGATGCCGTGAGGTAATATGAACTAGGCGGAGGAAGGAGATGGGAAGGGATTGGGTAGTTACACGAGAAACCTACAGATGTGGCGGTGGAGGTGTCTTAAAGTTGGTAGGAGAATGGGGGAAGTTCATCATGTGAGCAGTGGCAAGCTAAGAAAACGACTACGACGGCGATACTGGCGGGGACGGGGAGTGGAAAGAAATATATCGTGAAGGTAGTAATTCATATGGTAAGATTTTTAGGAGAGTACCGGCATAAACAACCAGTAAAAGGTGGGAGAGGATCGGGTAAATGCTGGAAAGACGAGGATGGCGATGGACGAGAGGTAGTTCCAAGTAAGGAGGGAGGAGTTAAGAGGGGAGAGGGAGATACGAGAGGAGAGGGAGGAGATTGGAGGGGAGAGGTAAAGGGAAAGGGAGGAGATAGGGAGGGTGGAGAGGAAGAGGCGGATGGAAAGACGGGAGGAGGAAGGGAGGGAATAAAAGAGGTGAGGGGGAGGAAATAGTAGGGTGGAGGCGGACGGAAGGAAGACGAGAAGGCGGAAGGGGAGCCTGGGGTTGGGGTTGCGGCGAAGTTGGGAGGGATGGCGAGCAGGGCTGCAACATATGGGTTCCCAAAGACGCGACTGCGGCAGAGGTCCCCGGCGGCGTTACGGGAGGCAGGAGGGGGAACAGGCTTCACCAACTGCTCCTACCGGAGGGTAGGTAACTTTCACAAGTTGGCGGCCGTAGCTGTCCGAGTTTGGAGGCGTGTTCGCTTTTGAACGCCTACGCGTGGACGCCGGCGGTCGGTATAGTGCCGCGGGCGGGCGGACGGACCAGCGCGTGGGGCGGGAGGGCGAGCGCGTGGGCGAACACAAGGGTGGTCGGGCGTGCGAACGCGGAGGCGGGCGAAAAGGGGAGACTAAATTCAGCCGGCGAGCGCGTGGGCACGTGTGTGGGAGGGTGAGCGGA
This sequence comes from Gryllus longicercus, assembly GCA_038098605.1. Taxonomy (NCBI): domain Eukaryota; kingdom Metazoa; phylum Arthropoda; class Insecta; order Orthoptera; family Gryllidae; genus Gryllus; species Gryllus longicercus. The sequence continues at coordinate 2,854 of JAZDUA010001034.1, forward strand.
CACAAGCGTGGGTGAACAAATTCAGCCGTCATGTGCGTGGACAGGGGTCTGGCGAGCGGGGCGTGCGCATGGGCGGGCGGGCGCGCGGCGGGCGGCGGGCGCGCGGGCGGGCGGGCGGGCGGGCGCGCGCGCGGGCGGGCGGGCGGGCGGGCGGGCGGGCGGGCGGGCGGGCGCGCGCGCGGGCGGGCGGGCGGGCGGGCGCGTGCGCGCGCGGGCGGGCGTGCGCGCGCGCGGGCGGGCGCGCGCGCGGGCGGGCGGGCGGGCGGGCGAGAAAACAGGCAGCCGAGCGAGCGAGTGAGCTGGCGGAAGTGGCGGTCCGCTGCTTGCCGGGCGGTGCCAGCTCGGCGCGGTGGCAGTCCGGGGAGAGGGGTGTGGCCTTGGGCGAAGGGCGAGAGCCGAGGCGAAGAAAGCGCAGCGCGACGCGAGGCGAAGGGCAGCGAGAGGGCTGCGAGGCGGCGGGCGGCGGCTGGGGCGCTAAGCGGCAATTAGCCGGAAATCCGAGCAGGGGCGGATATCCGCGTGTTTGGAGAAGCGGGCGAGCGGGTGGGGAGCCCGTTCCGGGAAGCGGATCTGCGCGCTCTTGAGAGTTTAAGAGCGGACGCTGCCCGGCGCCGCGAATGGAACAGTGACAATTTCGCGAGTGATGCACTTGTGTTCTCGCGTTGAATCGTTTCATTTTCATATATGCACGCGCGCGCGCGCGTTGGTGCGTGAGGGATGCGCCGTCGAGAGAGCACTCGAGTCTGGAGATCCGCGCTTCTAGCGCCACTTCTTCCGCCTGGCCCGTTTGATTTATCTAAAGCTTTTTGCGAGCGTCGAGCCGCCCGTGAGCCTTTAAGTGCCGGTGAGACAGGATCAGAGGGGAAACTCCTGTGCTCGGTGGAGGCCGCGCGGACGCAGCAGGTGAAATAGGGAGTGAAGGGCGCTAGGGTCGGAGAGGAAGGGCTCGAAAGATCTTCACAACGGAAAAAGGGAGGGGGAGTGGAAAGGGCTGCTTCGTGGGAGATAACATTTTATGGGAGGGGGGGCGAAGCGTTTCTTACACATAAATAATCCCATATATACTATCTCCAAAGTATGATAAAAAGAAGCAGTTAGGACTAGAAAAGGTGCTCGAGAATAAACTGGAAAATCTGAAAGATTACATAATATTCGGGGGACAAAGGGTATATCAGTCCATAGTCTTTTAACAAAGGTTGAAGTGTCACTTTAACTAATATTTAATGTAAGATTCTAACATGTTACGAAGAGTCCGAAAGTTTATAGGCGAGGTACTACAATATATTTAGTATTAACGAAATTGCATTATATAAAGAAATTAATGTGAAACTATTATTTTCTTTTCACCACGTTAATTTTCTTTCCGCTTTATTTCCTTCGTGTCCTCTTAAAAGAGTTTTAAACTGCGGGTCCAGGTGCCTTCACCCGCAGCAACTCTCGACATAAAATAGCCCCGGGCCAGGAGCAAGGGAGAGGAGGTTGTCAGGGGCGGAGCACACGCGGCGTGCCCGCCGGTAACGCCGTGTGCTCCCCGTCGCCTTGTCTCGGACGCTCCCCCGCCCCGCCCCGTCCTTCCCCTTCACACCCCTCCCCCTCCCACCCCATCCTTCCCCTTCACACCCCACCCCCATCCTTCCCCTTCACACCTCTCCCCCTCCCACACCCACTCTTCCCCTTCACATCCCACCCCCATCCTTCCCCTTCACGCCTCTCCCCCTCCCACACCCATCCTTCCCCTTCACACCCCTCCCCCTCCCACACCCATCCTTCCCCTTCACACCCCTCCCCCTCCCACACCCAACCTTCCCCTTCACACCCCTCCCCCTCCCACTACCCATCCTTCCCTTCACACCCCTCCCCCTCCCACACCCATCCTTCCCTTCACACCCCTCCCACACCCATCCCGCTCCCCGCCCTCCCCTCCCCTCCCCTTCCCTTCCCATCCCACCCCCATCCCGCTCCCCGCCCTCCACTCCCCTTCCCGCACCACCCACCCCCCGTCCCCACAACCAGCCCCCCCTCCATCCCCTCCCAGACCCGCCCTTCCCCGCCCCGCTCCTTCCACCGATTCCCCTCCATCTTCTCCCCTCTCAGTTCTCACCGCCCCTTGGCCACCCCTCACCATACCGCCCCTCTCCCTCCTCTCCCGACCCTCTACCTCCCCTCCCCGATCACCCCGCCCCAATCCATTCCCTTACCTCTCCTCTCCCTCCTCTCCCCGACCCTCTACCTCCCCTCCCCGATCATCCCGCCCCAATCCATTCCCTTACCTCTCCTCTCCCTCCTCGACCCGCCCCACCCCTCCTTGCCCCACCCCACTCCGATACAACTGCAGTTCCCTCCACCCTTGTTCCACTGCCACCTCTTCTCGCGCTACCCCTGACACGTCCCATTGCCACCTCGCCCTCCTTCTCCCCGACTTCCCACTCATCGCCTCCTCCCCGACCTCGTCTCGCCTTTTGCTGCCCTGCCTCACCACGACACCGCCCCGCTCCTCTTGCGCTGGCTTGCTTTCGTGCTACACTGATACCGTCCCTCCCTTCTCGTTGCATTCCGGCCGCAACTCAGCATCACTTCCACTCCGAACCCGCCTTGTATCCTCCTTCCCTACCCCGCCACGACACGGCCCCGCCCCTTTCCGTGCTGCCCTGCACCCACCCCGCCCTCTCCGCTGCATTCCCGTCATAACTCAGCACTGCTACCGCCCCCGCCTCGCTCCATCCTGCCCTGCCCCGCCTCAACACCGCTCCGCCTTGTTCACGCCCGCCCTTTCCGCTGCATTCCCTCCAAAATTCAGCAACGCATATACTCCAACCCTGCCTCCATCTCTCCTGTCCTGCCCACCCCGCCCACGACACGGCCCCGCCCCCTTCCATGCTCGCTGATTGTCACACCTTTTCCGCCGCATTCCCTCACAACTCACCGTTTCCATCTCCCCATCCTGCCCTACTCCCGCACCCCTCTTCCATCTACGTTCCCTTCACAACTCAACGCCACGTCCGCTTCGCCCCCTGCCTTCCCCTCCGCCCGGCCTCGATCCGTCTCCATTTCGCCACCGCCCTTTCTTGTCCCACGCCGCCCCGCCTCTCTCGCTCGACCCTCCCTGCGCCGCCCCGCCCAGCTCTTGTTCCCCGCCCCCGTCGCACAAGCTCCGACGACGTCGTCGCCGCCGCCGTCGTCATGGCTTTTGTGGCCGCGCGACGTCCTGCCACCATCGGCCCACCCCGCCCCGCCCCCTCGCTTGCGCTGGCCCTTGTCTTCATTCCACGCCCCACAAACCCACCCCCACCGCGCCTCGTCCTCGCCTGCCTCCTCACCCACGCCTCTCCGTCTCACCTTAAGCCCGGCGTCACGCCGCCGCCGTTCTCAACTCGTCAGCGCTCCGCACAGTATCTCTTTCTCGTGCGTCCCGGCGCCTCGCGTCGCGTCGCGTCGCGTCGCCTCGCGTCGCCTCGCGTCGGCGCTCTGTGCCCCCGCGTCGCACCTTGGCCTCGGAGACCTTTTGTGGCGCGGGGCCCGCGTCTGCTCCCCCGCGTCGCCGACGCCTTTGAGCCCTGCGCCGGCACGCGCGGCGGATTCTCTGTCGGGCCAAGATGACTCTGCGTGGCGGTGGATGGGGGTGGAATTGTTTGATTTCGTCGCCTGACCGGCCTCATTTTGTCCCCCACGCGATTGGCGGACCTTGCGCAGGACTGCGTGAAGGCTCCTTGGGATCTCCTCTTAGATCTGTGAGGCGGCTGTAGTCACGAGCTCAGGAGCGTTTGAGACGTTTTCCCCTCCATTTGCCATCTGTTCTGGATCTCCGTTGAGTTCGCGTTGATTGATTGATTGATTAGTGATTTCGGGTCCGTCAACGGCTAAAGTCGTTAGTCCCGTAAGTGTAGTGCATGTTTATGTCTTGGGATATGGCGGTGATATTCTCCCACTGGGTGGGGACACTCGGCGCCGATCTACCGTTGGCTTGCGTTAACATCTCTTCTGGGCCTCCGTTCCAGTTCCCTTCTGATTGATTAGTAATTTGGGTGCGTCAACTGCTAAGGTCATTAGTCCCATTAGTGTAGTGGGTGTTTTCTCGGGAGGTGGTGGGGATCTTCCTCCGAGAGATAACGACATCCGGCGCCGACCTACCGTCGGGGCTCCGGCTCAGTCGGGAAAAGCTCTAAGCTTCCCGACCGGTCTTCCGGCAAGGGTTAAGTGTAGTGAATATTACTGTAAAGTGCGTGTAAATAAGGGGTGATGAAAGGACAAGGAAGAGGAGAGAAAGACCGCACGTGGTTCGTGACCCTTTTGTTAGGGTACTGCTCCGGCATTCGCTTGGTGTTGATCGGAGAATCCACGGAAAACTGATCAGAGCAAACGGCCGCTAGAATTCTTCTGCAGCCAGAGACTGAATTCGACGTAGTCGAACCTAGGGCCTCCCGATCAGAGGGACTGCACTGACATCAGTTGGTGCCCTGAGCTACCTCTTCCGGTCAAGTTTCATCATTACCTTCTTTTCTTTTGAGCAAATTCACTTTTTTCTTGCGCTTCTCCGTATTTTTTAATCTATAGCTGTACATTCATTCAACTACAATTTCCTTTATTAGCCTTTTTCTATTTTTTTTGCTTCTTTCATCTTCGCAAATTTTCTGTCTGGGCAACAAGTTGCTGCGTTCAAGCCGCGAGCGCCAGGTTTTGTGATTTCATTTCTCAAAACCGTCCGGCATTTTGCTGTTCCTCACGCACATCCCGTTGCCAGGTTCCTCCTACCTCCGTGGAACTGTTACTAGTCACTGTCACTGCTTCTCGTCTCTCGGGCATCTGCGAGGGTTCAGCTTTCACCCTATCCTACTGAAGGCACGTCTGCTTTTATAGTTCCTTTCTGTTTCATCATCACCTCCCTTTCCTTTGTGTAATCCATTTTTCTTTCTCGCCCTTTTCATTATTACTTTCTCGTCATTAAGGAGTACTTCGAAGGGCGAGAAAGTAAAAATTGTTGATACTTAATATTAACTTGCAGCAAACTATTGCAATGTATTGCTAAATACATGTATTTTTAGTTATCAAATGACGAAATTTTTGTTCAATTATATGAAAATTATTTTTTTTTCTTGTTTCTGTTCGTTGTTACACGTACGTATTCATCACCTCGGCTACCTTTTCCTGAACAATTTGTTTGCTTTTCCCTTCCTTCCTTACTCTTCTTCCTCTCTGCTAATTCCCTATGGGGCTGGATGGCTCTGCGTTCCAGCAGCAGAGGCCAAATTGTATGATTTCATCTCCCAAAGGCCGACCGTCTGCTCGTCGTCTCTCACGCAAAGTCCGGACTCCTCGTGTAGACTTCGACCCTCCTCTTAACTCTGTAGAACTGCTGTAGTGCTTCTCATCTCTCGTGCCTCTGCAACTGTTATGTTTTCACCTTATCCATTTACCATCTCTTTCGCTTCTCTAACATCTTCCTGCTTAATAATTACCTGCATTTCCTTTGTGCGCATTCTTTTATTTTCTGTTTTCTTCCAATCGCCTCCATTTTCCACTTTCTTCTAAGTTATTCGACCACCACTTCCTGTGCATTTTCTAAACATTGCCCTCTTTTTTGGCCTCCTGAACCAAGGTAAATTCTATGTGTGGCAAAGATGTCGCTGTGTTCAAGCGGGAGGGACCCAATTATATGATTTCATCTCCCAAACTCCGACAGTCCACTTCTCGTCCCTCACGCAGAGCCGTCCCCATCATTCTGTGGAACTGCTGCAGGCATACTCAACACGCGTGCGTCTGAGACGAATTAGTTTTCACTTTTTTCATGTGCCATATTTTCTGCACCTTTCGTGGTTTTCTGTTTCATCATCACCACTCTTTCCCTTGTGCAAATCCATTTTTTTGGAATTCTCCAACAAATCGTCTTCTTAAACTGATGACTTCTTTTTAAACGTTTATTCCACTGCAGCTCCTGGAGATCAAGCACTGCTACATTCCTTACCACATCTCTTCTCTTTTCCTTCATCTTCCCTACATCTTGATCCCGTCTTCGTATTTTAAAGCATGCAGTCACCGAGTCGATCTCGTTTGCAGAATGATTTGGTTTATATTTTCTCAAAGCTAGATATTGCCTTCTCAGTTTTCGTCCTTCTCTTAATCAACATCCACTCTTCGTATCCTTTCGCCACACTCAATATTTTACTTCATCATATCTCTAATTTCGACCACTACTTCCCACACCACTTCTTCTTTTTCCGGCATTTCACCATCTTAAAAAGTTTTTTTTTATATCTCATACCCCGTTCTTCTTAACGTTAGCTTCTTTTTCCATCAACGTCCACTTCTTCGTATTCGCAAAGTCACCTCTTCTTTCATTATTTCGTCTCCTCTTTAGTCACATCGTTTCGCTCCAAATCTCAATACTTTCCCCAACGTTCCTCTGCCCCTCTAATTTCAACCATCTACCGCTAATCTTCGTAACTTACCCATTTCCCGTAGACTTCATTTCCTCGCCGCGCGCCCGTCTCCTCCTCGCGCTCCTAAGCCACCAGGCGCCCCCTTGTCGGTCTTCAGCGCCGGGCGTCGACACCAGCGGAGGTTTTTCGCGCGAAGTTGGGCGGTCCGGCGGCGCCACCCCGGGCACACGCGAGCCCCTCGAGAAGGGACTTCTAAAGCCGCCGCCGCCAACGCCAACGCCGCCTCCTACGCGGCGCAGAAGAAGATGAAAGACGTCTCGGAAGAAAAAGGCAGAAAAAACGCCGCCACCACAGTCGCCGCCGCCACCCCCGTGAGCCGCCTCCACCCCCGTGAGCCGCCTCCACCCCTGTGAGCCGCCTCCACCCCCGTGAGCCGCCTCCACCCCCGTGAGCCGCCTCCACCCCCGTGAGCCGCCTCCACCCCCGTGAGCCGCCTCCACCCCCGTGAGCCGCCTCCACCCCCGTGAGCCGCCTCCACCCCCGTGAGCCGCCTCCACCCCCGTGAGCCGCCTCCACCCCCGTGAGCCGCCTCCACCCCCGTGAGCCGCCTCCACCCCCGTGAGCCGCCTCCACCCCCGTGAGCCGCCTCCACCCCCGTGAGCCGCCTCCACCCCCGTGAGCCGCCTCCACCCCCGTGAGCCGCCTCCACCCCCGTGAGCCGCCTCCACCCCCGTGAGCCGCCTCCACCCCCGTGAGCCGCCTCCACCCCCACGCCGCCTCCACCCCCACGCCGCCTCCACCCCCACACCGCCTCCACCCCCACGCCGCCTCCACCCCCACGCCGCCCCCTGCCTCTCGCCGACTCCCCGCCGCCCCCTGCCTCTCGCCACCCCCGCCGCCCCCTGTCTCTCGCCACCCCCCGCCGCTTCCTGCCTCTCGCCAGCCCCCTCCACCCCTGTCTCTCGCCGCCCCCCGCCGCCCCTGCCTCTCGCCGCCCCCCCGCCGCCCCGCCGCCCCTGCCTCTCGCCACCCCCCCGCCGCTCCTGCCTCTCGCCACCCTGCCGCCCCCTGCCTCTCGCCGCCCCCGCCCCCCGCCACACCCCGGCCCGGCCCCCGCCCCACGCCCCTAACCCACCGCTCCCCACCGCCCCTCCCGGCCTCCGGCGCCGCCCCTCCCGGCTCCCGGGCGCCACCTCCGCCCCCGCCCACCGTCTCCGCCCTCACCCGCAGCCCCGCCGCTGCCGCCGCCGCCGCCGCCGCCGCCACAATCCCCACCCGCCGCCTCCGCTCCTCCACCGCCTCCGCCACTACTCCGTTCCCGCCGCCGCCCCCGCCCCTTGTCCAACACCCTCGGCGCCGCCCACACTCTTCCGTTTAGCGCGCCGACTCCGCCCGAGCTCGTAACGCATGTCGTCGCGTTTGCGTCCGTCATATTAATTAAGATTGAAACACGAAACTGCATTACTTGTAACTAAACGCCCCGAAAATTAATTTTCTAGTCGACAGTATAGCGCGGGAGATTGTAGTCGGTATGACGGGCAGTAAATATGTCGACTGCATTGCGTTGCTTGAAGCGTTGTGTGTCGACAGCGCGAGTTCCGCACTTGAAATATCGGGTAGGGCTGGTGCGGCGCGGCGCGGTGCGGCACTGTACGTTGGGGGGTTTGCGTGCGGCAGCGGCGACGGAGTGTGCAGCAGCGAGATCCATATGTGAGTGGCGCGAGGTGGGGGGAGGAGGAGGCGAGAGAAACGGTGTGGGACCCGACCTGATGCCTATATAAAGTGGGGTGAGGGTGACACGGAGTCGGTGGTAGGCAGGGTCTGGAACAAAGAGAGAGGTAGGGGAACGGCAATAGGGGCGCCAGCGCCGGCGAGGGATGGCTGGAGGAAGCGGGGAAATGACTGAGGGTGGCGGAAGCTGGCTGGGAGCTGTGAGAGATGAGCGGGGCGGTTCGGTAATTGTTTAGGAGCGGCCTGGGAGCAGTGGGTGTCGGGGCGGAAGCTGTGGTGTGGGGCAGTGAGGTAATGCCAGAGAGGCGGGGCGGGGGCGCCTCGGGAGCGGCAGGGGGCGATGCGTGACGGAATGAGGGCGCGAGGGACTCGGCACGAGCGGTGAAGCGCAGCGAGCGGCAAGGGCGAGGAAGGAGGTCATGCTAGAGGACGCGGAGGAAGGGCGAGAGCAGATGGAGAATGAAGGGGCTGGGGGCGTGGGAGAGAGAGACGGAGGGCGTGGGAGAGAGAGACGGAGGGCGTGGGAGAGAGAGACGGAGGGCGTGGGAGAGAGAGACGGAGGGCGTGGGAGAGAGAGACGGAGGGCGTGGGAGAGAGAGACGGAGGGCGTGGGAGAGAGAGACGGAGGGCGTGGGAGAGAGAGACGGAGGGCGTGGGAGAGAGAGACGGAGGGCGTGGGAGAGAGAGACGGAGGGCGTGGGAGAGAGAGACGGAGGGCGTGGGAGAGAGAGACGGAGGGCGTGGGAGAGAGAGACGGAGGGCGTGGGAGAGAGAGAGACGGAGGGCGTGGGAGAGAGAGAGAGACGGAGGGCGTGGGAGAGAGAGAGACGGAGGGCGTGGGAGAGAGAGAGAGACGGAGGGCGTGGGAGAGAGAGAGAGAGACGGAGGGCGTGGGAGAGAGAGAGAGACGGAGGGCGTGGGAGAGAGAGAGAGACGGAGGGCGTGGGAGAGAGAGAGAGACGGAGGGCGTGGGAGAGAGAGAGAGAGAGACGGAGGGCGTGGGGGAATTCGGAATGGGGCAAGGAAAACGGGTGACGTTGGGGCGGTTGCAAGGCGTGTAGGGAAACAGGTCGCGCTGGCCGATGGAGGCCGTCGGGGAAAGACGATAGGTCTGGACGAGCACGGAGTGGTACGACGAGGTGTGAAGAGAGGATGTGGCGAGGGCGGGTGCGGAGGCGGGGAGAGGACACAGAGGCGACACGAGCACGGAGGCCTATTGGCGAGTGCGTGTCGGGGCGGCTGCGCGCGGGGCGAGCGAGGAAGGGAGCTGCGAAAGCGCGCGCGGCGCGGCGCCTGTGCCGTTTCGCAGGCAACTCGCCGGCTAATTGAACTGCATATTGTGAGTGATCATTACTCTGGCCCGGCACTGAATTAGTGCGGCGCGGGCGGGCGGGCGGGCGGCGGCCGGGGGGGAGTAGGAGGCCTGCGTTGCCACGCTGCCCTGCTGACCCGCGAGGCCGTCGAGGCCGTCGTCGGCGCGGCGCCGCCGCCACCGACCGCTCCCTGGCTGCGCGGCCGCGATTCGACCGCCCGCGCGTCTCTCATCAACTGCTTCGCCGATGTCAATACCGCAACTAGCCGCTCGTAACCGCACTCAGATAACTACCGCGCAGCCGGACAATTCCCCATAAATCAGCAATCAGTATACGTCTATAGTTTCAATTGTCGCCGATTTCGAAATAATTTCCCTAGAGTGTTCGTCCCTCTCTGTTTACCGCACTAGTTTATTATTTTTAAATTTTACGGTTTCGTTCCGATTTCTATATAATTATAATCGCGCTCATATAACTACCGCACATCTCGACAATTTCTCATAAATCAGCAATCAGTACGCGTCTATAATTTCAATTGTCGCTAACTTCGAAATAATATCCCTACAGCGTTCGTTCCTCTCTACTTTCAGCACCAGTTTATTTTTTTTAATGTCACTGCCTCGTCCAGATTCCTCCGTGTTTCCCTGATTTCTGGAACCCCCTTTTTTGCCAAGTTTTTCAATACCCTCCCTTTCTCTTTAGTACGACGCCCATGATTCTTCCACCACCACTTCCACCATATCACCTCCATTTCCACTCTCTCTCTCTTGTACTGGCCTCTCTGGCAGATCAGCCTTCTCTACCGCGTGCGCTTCCATTGTCCCCTGGCTCTGACGCCCGATTCTCCTGTTCCTGTTTCTCTCCCAATAATTTCCATGATCTTGGATTTAAACATAATTGCACTTGACGTAAATAAGCTGTTACGGTGTTATCCAATCGGGAGGTTGAACGTCCACACAGTGACGTCACTGTAGTGACTTTAAGCTCCCGATTGGATGACCGTAACAGCTGATTGACGTCAAGTGCACCTCTAAATAAATCGATGTTTAGTTGGATGGATATCAGCACCACCACGGCTCACTCCAGTAGTATTCCCATCCTGATTATTCGATAGAAACTCCCGCACATTCTAATCACCATTTAAAACAAACCTTTCACTTTCTTGGTAGTGTTTCCATTACATTTCCTACTTCGTATTTTTCAAAACATTTTTTCAGCCTCTTTACAGTCTCCAAACCCCACTTGCTACAAATTTCTGCGATTCCCTTTGTTCAACGTTTCCTTCCCTCTTTGATTTACCCGATCAGCCCTGGTCTGAGATTCTTTCCCTAATCTTTTCTTCCGCCACCGGGAGAGGTGACTCAGGACGTGTGATGATGTCACTGTAGTGCCTCTGACCGGGAGGTCTTAGGTTCCCGTCCCGTCCCGTCCCGACGGTGGCATGATTTTCGACACTAACTACAAAGCTAGCTCCCTGTCTGGAGATGAATTCTAGCGGTCGGCTGCTCTGATCGATAGTTTTCTGTGGTTTCTCCTAGCAGTTCAAGGCGAATGCAGGAGCAGTATCCTAACAAACGGGCCACGGACCACGCTCGATCTTTCCTTTCTCTTCCTTGTTCTATCCTCGGCCATTACTTACACACACACACATACACTAATGTGCACTACACTACCACAGATGCCGGGAGACCGGTCGGACGTTTAGAGCTTGGTACGGCTGGGGCGGTGCCCCGCTGGTGGGAGATACTCGGTGGGGGAAAACCCCGCTACCCGCCGGTAGGTCGGCGCCGGATCTCACCATCCAGCAAGGGGAAGATCACCGCCACCTCCCGAGGGGGGAAATGCACTTCACGTACGGGACCAACGGGCTTAGCAGCTGACGTGCCCTAAATCAGTAATCAACATTATTTTCCTCCCTCCTTCCACCATCTCCATTTTTCTCTTTCACATCCACATACTCACCCTCGTCTCTTCCTCCCACACCCCTTCCCATATCTATTGCTCTCTACCACTTCAACACACTCACTCCACCCTCTTCCTCCCACACCCCTTCCCATCTCTATCTACCTCTTCGACACCCACACACTCACTCCACCCTCTTCCTCCCACACCCCTTCCCATCTCTATCTACCTCTTCGACACCCACACACTCACTCCACCCTCTTCCTTCCACACCCTTTCCCATCTCCATTTTTCTCTACCACACCCCCACACTCTCTCTTCCTCCCACACTACTTCCCGGACCACGTCTGCCCGCAAACATTCCTCGCGAGGGGGTCAAGGAAAAAACAGGTGCACGGCGAGCGCCCGCAGAAATCAACCTCCCACCCCCGCGAGCCTCGTCGGCGGCTCCTGCTCTCTTCCGCCCGAGCGTACCCCCCACTCCCACCCCCGCACCGCTCACTCGGGGCGCGGATTTACCAAAAGGAAAAAAAAAGCGGTGGTTCGCTTTTTGCCGGAAAGGGTCAGAGCGTACGGGCGCGGAGCAGGCGGCCCGGGGCCCACTTTCGCAACCTCCCCGAGGGTGTAATTAATGTGATCTAAAAATGTATTGCCTCGTTTTTTTACTGCCTGTGACGAGGTGTGCATTCATTGACTTCATATTGGAAAAAAAATGTCTCTGGTGTACTACATAAGCCCGCGGACAAATAACATACAAGGGGCGAAAATAATTCTGTCATAATCGGAACCGGCGGAAACATTTCTACCTTCCGTTTCTAACTAAAAACAAAATTTAATTTCCTGAAAGGGAAGGCCCGTGTTGAGTTGGTTTGCAGCCACTTCGCGGCGATGCACCTGTCAGGGCTGGCATGTTTTCCTGCAGCTCTTTCGCGTTGCGATGCCTGGTGCGGAGGGTACCGATGGAAGGAGTATAATTAAAACAATTCGTTTAATTGAAAACAAGCCCTGATTATAATTAACGACTTTAAACTGGAACGGAACGTAGGTGAATAATTGAATGTGACGGAAAAAAGTGAAATCAAAATGCGAAACAGGCGTTCGACTTTTTCAGGTATCTGGGGACTTCATTATTGCATGTTGATGAGTTATAGAAGTCTACTAATGATTCAAAAAATTGTCCTATATTTTTAGCAGCAAATGAAATGGTGCTAAATTAATAATATTTAAAATATCTCGTACGTTACTGTTGAAAATAAGAATAACGTATCATATAATAAATTGTAATATTTACACGTTTGTGGAATACAAACCATCATTAACAATATTGTTCCAACTTGAATAGATGGTAATAGATGAACACAATTCGAGGATAAATTAGACCTCGCGGATATAGCAAATACAAGCATCAATTATACTCGTAATTTAAATTCAATGAAATTAATTTCATTTGCATAATTCCAATATTTTTTGGTATTCAGTTACTGTCCTACGAGTTTTTTTTTAAATCCTCGTTGCCGGTGCAACATTCTTAATCATGAAACTAGGAGAGTAAGCTTTCTTCAAAACTACTTCAATGCAACTGAATCTGTTATTTTAAAAGTAAGTCAACAATTGTAATGTTATGGAAAAGAAAGAAAATCTGAATAATTAAGTAGAGAGCTTCAAGACATTTTTTTATGCATAAATCTTGATTGAAATGCCACGGAGACACGTAATTTACTTGTATCAATAGAACAATAGGCACTGGACTTATTGAAAAGTTTATGACTTAGGGGATTTCAAAATGTTTTATCTAATCATGTAAATAAATGCACATTGTAGGTTCAAATTGTAATTCTACACATTTATTAAAATATTATGTGACATGACAATGTGCATGTACACCAAACATTATTCATATGACAGAAACAGTTGCTTGAAATATCTGTTTCTATGATAGTAGATAGGAATTTTTCCGTATTGAAAATCTCATTTAGCCAATCTCTCTGTTAGTGATATCCCGGTCATACACACTGAATACATACTACATACATATACAGTCATACATACCCCACAATTCAATGATTTAAGAGTTTCAAAACCGAACGAAAACTTTTCAGTGTCCTCACGGCCATTCTATTCATCTAATTTACGGAACTTACACATAGAACTATAGGTCCATCCTCCAGCTCGTATTTTCTCAGAAAAAGTGAAAATGCAAAAGAGAGTGACCGATTCAATTAAAACAAAAAAAGCTGGCGTTTACTTACCAGCGACGTCTCTGAGCGTAGCGGACTCGCTGCAGCTGATGAAGTAAGGGTAAAACGCCACCATCATGAGACCACCATTCGCCGCCTGCCAACACACAAAACGACCTCGCAATCTCGCATTCGCTTGACACTTTTACAATCGGCCACCCTGGCAGCGCTTTATAGGCCTGGCGTGAACCAAGCGGAGGCTGGTGGCTGGTGTTGGCTTTGGCATATTCCCAACTTAACACTTTTACTTCACGCGCCGTCACGATTCGGAGGAAGGATGTACTCGGGAGACTGTTACATCATGCTAAGGTCACGAATAGTGCCATTCGGTTGGCGATGCTGTCATATTTTTTTTCTCCAGAACGTCGATAGTTATTGCTAGAAATACTTTCTCAAATCATAACACTTGCATGCCATGCAGCTCTTTTCTGTGTCGTTCATAACAGTGAATGTGTGATTGATATGTTACGCATGGAATACGAATCTGTTCATATTACAATTCATAATCAAAATTAAATGTTTAAATCGATTTTAAAAAACGCAGATAGAAATCCATCAAATGAGGGACAAAAAATATAGTAAATTGGTACTTTCATCTTCAGTGCACATAAATACTGACCCCAAAACATCGAGAGTTGCATACTCAATTTTTGTATTAATAACATATTTATTTATTTGAATGTTTATCTTGAACTAATTTTTTTAAAAAATGGAAATCACGAAATCATTTTAAAACGAAATTGGCTACTTTTCCTAACGTTTTGACAGCCGCATGTCAATCTTAACTTTTCAAATAACCGCATCGAGAATGTTCGCGGTTATTTCAACGAGCCTGTTTTATGAACTGAAATGACCGTTTCGGCAGTTGTACTTCACGTTATTATGGTAGTGATGCGTCGTAGTAGGCAGAATTGCGCATTACACTAATGCGATGTGCAAGCTATTCACGTTCAGCTGGCTCTCGATGGCCCTATCTCATCTAGAGAAATTTAATGCAATTGGCCGTCGTGTAATGCTCGTTGATTTCTGCTCCGACCACGCACGCTCACGCACTGGGCTGGTTTGTAGGTAACGCCGGCAATTCGGAAGATAAGTTAGGCGCTGACAGTTATAAACGAATATTACTTTTAATTCAGGTATCGCGTTGTTCTCATTATGTCGACCTCCCGGTTGCCAAACGACGATTCATTTGCGTTCGCTGTCTGAGGGATATTGGGGCGCGCGGTTATCGGGTGCGAAGGTCTGCACGCAGCCCGCGAGCGCGGAATATGTGGGTTTGACAAACGGTTAATCCCTTTGAAGTGCCAAACCTCCGCTTATGAGCTGGGGCAAACGAGGCCCGCGCGCGCGCTCTGCGACCCTCTGTGCATCAGCATGCTCTTTCCCTGGGCGCGGTCGCGGTCGCGGGCGGGCGGGCGGCACGGCGTTTGCGCGAGTGCGCGAGCGCAGCTCACCTTCACTTCAAATCAGGTGCCGGTGAAGCTGTCTAGTGCGGCGTGCGCTTGAACTGACTGCTCGCGGGACGCGCGTGGCCGCACGGACCTTTCACTCTCGCGCGCACTCAATCGCTCGGTGACTCGTTCACTGGACTGTGCTTTGCCTCGCTCATTGATTTGCTTACTCACTCGTTGGCTTTCGCGTTCACTCGTGGCTGGCTGGCTGGCTGGCTGAATGACTGACTGGCTGGCTGGCTGATTGGCTGGCTGAATGACTGACTGGCTGGCTGGCTGATTGGCTGGCTGGCTGATCGTCTGGCTGGCTGATTGGCTGGCTGGCTGATTGGCTGGCTGGCTGATTGGCTGGCTGGCTGATTGGCTGGCTGGCTGATTGGCTGGCTGGCTGATTGTCTGGCTGGCTGATTGTCTGGCTGGCTGATTGTCTGGCTGGCTGATTGTCTGGCTGGCTGATTGTCTGGCTGGCTGATTGTCTGGCTGGCTGATTGTCTGGCTGGCTGATTGTCTGGCTGGCTGATTGTCTGGCTGGCTGATTGTCTGTCTGGCTGATTGTCTGTCTGGCTGATTGTCTGTCTGGCTGATTGTCTGTCTGGCTGATTGTCTGTCTGGCTGATTGTCTGGCTGGCTGATTGTCTGGCTGGCTGATTGTCTGGCTGGCTGATTGTCTGGCTGGCTGATTGGCAGGCTGATTGATTGATTGGCAGGCTGATTGATTGATTGGGTGGCTGATTGACTGTGTGGCTGATTGATTGACTGGGTGGCTGATTGATTGACTGGGTGGCTGATTGATTGACTGGGTGGCTGATTGATTGACTGGGTGGCTGATTGATTGACTGGGTGGCTGGTTGATTGACTGGGTGGCTGGTTGATTGACTAATGACTGGCTTACTGACTGAATCGCTGACTTCCCTATATTGTTAGTTGTAAGTTACATCTGAATATTCGGGAGACACAAGTAGTATTAACAACACTGTTTCCCTACGTACATCGTACTCATATATCCCTGAAATGTTTCTGAAAACTACGTGAAATATCGAATATTGAAATACAAAACTTTGCAACTGCTCAATGTAGAAAAAACTAAAGTCCACATTTTCGCCACGTAAGTTGTCCTCCTTCAATTTAGGACGAAAAAATTATAATTTTTCCATTCTACATATAATGTCCCTAAGTTTAAATCAATATATCACTTATTAGTGTATCAATGTGTATTATCAACGTTCTTGGACTTTATAAGCAAAATACATATTGCCACTCATAGGTTGAGAATGATTTCCCTCTAGGAACATTACACCCACGTTTTACGAAAGGGTGACGTCGTGGCTTGGTGAATAGCGCCAGCGTCTTCCATGTGTGGGGTCCGGGTTCATTCTCAGGCCAATCCATGTGAAGGTTTTTGTGGGCAAACCGAGCACCCGGTAATTTTTTTAGGAGTTATTCTTGCCTCTCATTCCTCCCATTCATTATAACCTCATTATTATCGCCATAATTATCACATAGATCATCACTCACGGGTCTCAATGATCTTAGTAGGTGAAGGGCCCCTAAACTCCAATGAATAAATAAATAGCGTGTTATGCACTCGAGCGAAGAACATTTTATTTGTGGAAAATTACTTACTTTACCAACTTGCCATATATATTTTTAACTAGATAAGTTCATATATTTGCTTGTGTAGAATGGTTTGCAATTTGAATTTGTTTAAAATTTGAATCGTATTCTGTGTTCTATGTGGTTTTCCTAGAATTTGTAAACCGAAATTTCTAACTGCATATTGGCAGCGGATGTCGTTTGTTTACGATATGTTCATTCATTGTTCATATGTTACAATTAGTTGATAACAATGTGGTGTCTGTGAATGTAGGGATGAAACTGACAAAATCAGAAATACTTGTTTTTTAATGTGAAAATCCAGAGTGAAAATATATAGCAATTGCAGAAAAAGTAAAAAAAATGCAGATTTGATAACACTGTTTTACAAAAAGAAACTTGTACTGGTCAATAATGATTCAATAACTAGCCAAGATATTATCGTGATTTATTTCATGCTCCAAGTCGAGCAAAGAACTGCAAAAATGTATTTACACGAGTGGGAATATTACTCAAAATGTGAACAATTATGTAAATAGTGTTATGGAATTTAATATTATTTTTTGACATTATTTCATATCACATTATTAAACACTACTTCGTTTCCATGATTGATTCTCACATTTCGTATAGAAAATTGTGTATCTTAATTTCGGTGCAATTTGTAACAATGTGAGAAGTGTATAAGTCGTAGAACTCGATTCAAGGAAGGCGCTGATTAAGAAAACTAGATTAAATGTGAAATCCATCATAGATAATGCAAAGTATTTTTTCACAGCCAATAGAAAAAATAAATTTGTTTAATAATTAGCGAAATATCGAAGAAGTTTCTTTGTTCGTAATTTTTTTGTGTATTAAAATTCGAGAGAAAAATAAATATTGGGTAAACGAACAGAAAACGAACACAAGATAGAAAATAAACTATCTTGATTATACATTTAAATGATATCCGGCAATGTTTACCTACGACAACAATGTTAAAGGAACATTCCAAGCTTTTATATTGGTCACGAATATGCCCGAGATGAGCGACCTTTGGTATTTCTCTTGAAGAAATTTTAATTGGGCCTGCGAAGCAGTTTGCAATTATAAGCCTTTCTCGGTTAATTATGCGAGATCAAGTCTTATTGTGTGCTCAGATGAAAAGCAGCATTCATGAATTTAATGCGTTTTATATCTCCGTAAATGAAAGGAGAAAAGAATTTGGATTAATTTTGATTTGAAACTCGTAAAAGAACTGCAAACACACAAAGAGCACTTTCAAAGATATTTAGAGAGAACGTTAGGGAATTTTGGGGGTCATAAAAAGTTGTTCATTTAAAAAGGGATGTTCAGAATGGCATCATATCTATGAGTAAACGTGTGATTGTTGCGCGTGTCCAACAAGGGGAGAGCAAGAATGTTGATGCTACTCGAAAGGATCAGATCCAAAACGTAAAGCACATTAATGCATTCTACAGTGATTTTACAGGCGAATGCACATCCAAAGGTGTCTGGAAAACTTCAGTAGTATTTCATTTATCGAATGACGCGCTAATTGTTTTGTATACCTGAAATATATAACTAATTTTTACACTATTTTGAAATGTACCCTTCGATAAATAATTAGGACTAGAAAATTCATGTAGATATTTATTACATTGGCAACGATCTAAAAAATGTAGTAGTATTTTGTATATCTCAGTTGATTGTCAGGTTATGTGGTATTTATTTTAAAAATTGATAGAATTGTAGTTACAACGTATATTATTGGAGAGAATTAACTCTACAGACAAACTTTGAGAGGCTAGGCAGTAGTGCGGTAGCGATCTCGGACCGAAGGATCGCGGGTTCGAGTTCCGCCTCGGGCATGGTTGAATTGTATTTATCCTTTCCCCTCCTATCATCATCATATCGTGTCATCCTCATAGTTACCATACCGTTACACGCAATAGGGTCGCTAATGACCTAGAAGTTGATGCAACTTTAAATAACAAAAAAAAAAATTGGGAGGCGATTACTGAGTAGAAGTAAGTCAATATTGTCACTGAGGCTTAACCGGAAAATACTTTTTTAAAAGAGTTGGTACTTGAATATTATGACATTTGTTTGAAAAGCTTTGTAATTACTTGAGTTCACTATAGTCGGCATAATACAAAATATTTATTTTTCGCAATTCTTCATACATGATATTCAAATCCAAGTAACTTCTACGGAACTCAATCGAGCATGAGAATATTGATAATTGCAAAGGAGTCTTACGGAGAACCCGGTATTGTACGGTAAGGTTACGGCTTCATCAATTTACCGCGAATTGAATTTCAGTCGCGCTAAATATCTTGTTGGCTCATGTACTACCGGTTAATATCTCAAGGCGCTTGATAACTTGATCCAACTATGGGATCTTTAATAGTTTTGAAATATTGAACCTAAGTCATGAAAATTAGAATGAACATAATATCACTTTTGAAATGAATGAAATTATAATTACTGTGGTAAATATCGCTCATACCTCCACACATACATACTATTACACACATACATGAAAAATATAATTTAAAATTATTTTCCACTACATTTTTGGTCGACCACGTTTTAAAATAATGAATTATATGTGTTTTAAAGTGAAAATCAATTTAATTAATTTTTTGTATCTAATAAAAATACTGAAAATCATGTTTCCAATATAAGAATTTACGTTTTTAATATTACATGTACAATATTATAGGTAGAACATTGCACCTGAAAACAAATAGTGCACCTGCATATTGCACCTGCGAACAAATAGTTTGCGAAACGTTATACCTGTAAAATAAAAATCATTTTTAACATAAAAACTATATGTAATTTAATTGCATGGTTCCATTTCGATTGTTATTCCAATGATTGTCTCATATTTGAAGATACTGAAAACTAATGAAATATACCAACAGATAATCAATATGTTTACTATGTGATATAACATAAAATTTTGGTTAAAATACTATTGAGAGACCCTAAGCAGGTGCGGATCCACGGGGAAGGAAATTTCCCTCCCTAAATTTTTTCTGTAACTATTAATTTTAACTTGTCACGAAACTTTCAAGCAAAAACATTTTCGGATAACCATTAAAACGAATAAAATCGTAACCTAGTATCGTAGCCTGCGACATTTTATAAATTTGTCCTCCCAAAATTTGTCCCTGGATCCGCCCCTACTCTACGCAAATGCAAATGCTCTAAGCAAATGCAAATGCTCTAGGCAAATGCAAATGCTCTAGGCAAATGCAAATGCTCTAGGCAAATGCAAATGCTCTAGGCAAATGCAAATGCTCTAGGCAAATGCAATGCTCTAAGCAAATGCAAATGCTCTAAGCAAATGCAAATGCTCTAAGCAAATGCAAATGCTCTAGGCAAATGCAAATGCTCTAGGCAAATGCAAATGCTCTAGGCAAATGCAAATGCTCTAGGCAAATGCAATGCTCTAAGCAAATGCAAATGCTCTAAGCAAATGCAAATGCTCTAAGCAAATGCAAATGCTCTAAGCAAATGCAAATGCTCTAAGCAAATGCAAATGCTCTAAGCAAATGCAAATGCTCTAAGCAAATGCAAATGCTCTAAGCAAATGCAAGTGCTCTGAGCAAATGCAAATGCAAGTGCTCTGAGCAAATGCAAATGCAAGTGCTCTGAGCAAATGCAAATGCAAGTGCTCTGAGCAAATGCAAATGCAAGTGCTCTGAGCAAATGCAAATGCAAGTGCTCTGAGCAAATGCAAATGCAAGTGCTCTGAGCAAATGCAAATGCAAGTGCTCTGAGCAAATGCAAATGCAAGTGCTCTGAGCAAATGCAAATGCAAGTGCTCTGAGCAAATGCAAATGCAAGTGCTCTGAGCAAATGCAAATGCAAGTGCTCTGAGCAAATGCAAATGCAAGTGCTCTGAGCAAATGCAAATGCAAATGCAAATGCTTTTATGCTCTAAGCGAATGTCGCTCGTGCGTTAACGCAGCCCCGTGCACTCACCAGCAGCTTGAGGACGTGGTCCGGGACGTTGCGGGAGCTGTTGCACAGCGCGTGGGCGGACGAGTGCGAGAAGATGACGGGCGCCTGGCTGACGCGGAGCACGTCCAGCATGGTGGGCACGGACACGTGCGACAGGTCCACCATCATGCCCAGCCGGTTCATCTCGCGCACCACCAGCTGCGCACAGGGACACAGCGGATCAGCGCGACCTCTCAACTAAGCGCCTTTGCCCGTGAGTGTGACAACAAAGTTTATTTAAGGTTATTTACAATATAAAGCCAGCATGTAAAACTGAAACCGCTCGAAAAACCTTCAGTCGAACGAGAATAAATAAATTTAAAAAAAATACAATCTTACAATGGTTATAGAGAAGTTTTCCTAAGAAGGGACCAGTTTGACAGGTCGGAAAACAAAAGAAAGTCGTGTTGGACGATGGCATTACGATGTAAATGTCGAAAGCATTTACAAGTGAGCCAAATGCAAACGAACCTATTAACTAATTGAACACTTGAGCATAACCTGCAGTTATGCAACCGGCAGTTAGCCAGCACTAGTTGCCAAAGCGGTCCCTTCTTATAATAATCTCTCCGTATATAAAGTTTAACTTGACGAAACTGAAATCAGTTTCGTAATAAGAGTTATTAGAACACACGTGTTCCAGTAGTCCATGCCGCACTATTATCAACAATAATCAGTTTCGATAAGTAGTATTACTATTAATACTAGATCTTGGTCTCCTGTTACAAACTATCAACACCAGAATGTCGCCTTTCACTTGACGACTACTGTAATTTAAACGCAAATTGTAGTTCAATGAAAATTTTACAAAGTGAGCAAAACGTACTATATTCGTATCGGTACATCTTATTTACTTTTTACAATACCCGATTGGTTATCAAATTCGCTCTAAGAACCTTGTTTGATAATTTTCCAATCTCGTATTGTAATAAAGCGTCTTATGATACTTATGCTCTAAGCAACTATTACGGGATAACGGACTAACGGATTCCAATCACGTTTGGAAATGTTTAGTCATCGAAATGATGTGGTGCAAGCCAATGGGGCTAAAGTTTGTGGGTAAATAACATGTATTTTACTAAATTTGTACATATTTGTGCATAAAATTGTATTTATGGGTGATAAAAGTTTTGTGAATTATTTGATTAGTGGAACATTAAATGTTAATATATATGTGGAACATTAAATGTTAATATATATGTGGAACATTAAATGTTAATATACTGTTACAAAAGCTTCTCTAAGGAATAAATCTAATGAAGTTTGGTTTTCTCTAAAACAAGTGTCTCAAAACTAGACGTCTTAGGGAGGTTTTATAAATGGTATTTGTGTTATGTTATTTAGTTTTATCATAAGAGAATCAAAGGCTCTTCAACATTAAAACAGGTTAATTGTGCGTAACGTGCTGAGGATATGTTATACACGTACGTTTTAGTCTTACGAGAAATGTAAGAAATAAAACGTATCTTTGTGGGATTATACTTGCATTAGGGGAAGGGGTACCATACGTAACATAAAAATAAAGATATGCAAATGACTTGAATATGTTTGTTTTTGGAATGGAATAAAAACTGGAAAAGCTTTTTAGTGAAAGGCAGATTCGGGAAGACACAGAGAAGGAAATTAAATCTTTAAAAATTAAACCCAAAATGGATTGGCTTTTTATTGTTGAAATACAAAATCACCAATTACATATATTATAATTTCTGCTCGAATCTTCATGCAAATCATACATATCGTATCTCTTTATTCAATTGAGAAATAATTATAAGCTAAAATTGAAAAAGCTATTTCTGTCTCTGTCCGTAGTTGTATGTATCTTCTTTGTCACGACAGCTCTTTGCGAACTAAGGCCCACCAGCACCTTTGGGGCCAGCGTCTGACCCTAATTACTCAGTAAAGAAACTAGTATTTTATTCCCAGACGCGCTAGTCCAGGACGTACTTTTTATTTATCAACTTTCCTTGTATTAACGTGAACAATTTGGTACATTTCTTAATATTTTCTTAGAGTTCTTTATTGAGAACAAGATCATTTGAAAATTTCTCGTTGCATATCATTTCTTAGGAGAGAATCCATCCATACATGCATCTGGATACATGAGTCGGAATCCGGCTTCGATAATAATTAAAAATGTAGTACACATAAAAGCCGAGTGAGTTGTGACAAATTGCATTAGCAATGTAGATGTAGACATGTAGTTAGATGACGTGATATGCATTCACTTGAAAAATGACTCTGCAAACATATTAAAGAAAACAATGGGCAATATTTCTGTAGATTGGAGAACACCGCAGAAGAGATTATGATGTAGGCAATGAAGTTTTATTTTAGGGCGTTTAAAATGGAACCGTAAAGAATGGCGGCGCAGATCTCTAAAGGCTCAGATCAGACTCTGCGGAAGAATTGCAAATAATAACAAAAATGGGGGGAACTGAACAACACTGAGCTCGCAAAGGAATATAACCGTAACATTCTTCACGTGAATTCTCTTCAAAAAGAAAATGCTTATGCAAATGAATGTGTTGCGTGCACAGCGCGAAGCATGACACTAAGCTCTTAATAGGTATATTTAACTGCTCGGAAGGTCTCCAATAAATGTTTCAAGGCGAGGCGATGTGCTACCACGACTATGAAGTGCGAAGAATTACTACGAAAGTGTGTGCAATATACCCCAAGATATTATGATATTCATTTTTTTGAAGGAACGTTGTTTACTTTTTATCTTATTCTACAGTATTTACAGTTGCATTAGCATCTACTTTTGAATACGTACTAAAACTGAATAATTCTTTCCCTTCTTTCTTCAAACGGTTCATCTGCTATTATTAAAAAAGGAAAGATTTGAGTCATTTCGTTATTTCTACAGACATGTTCAAATATTAAAAAACTTGTAAGAATGAAATTTTGTCAAGATTACATAAGACAATAGCCGAAAGATGAATTTTTGTTGATTGTATTATTGTTTATTGACTCGTCAAATTTGAAGAACGTAATGAGTTAAGGTGAAAAGTTTACATGTGTCTTATTTTTTCCTAAAATGTTCTTAATACTACCCAGAAGTAAATATTCTCTTTAAAAAGACAACTAATTTATTTCAGAAGACAATAGCAGAAAAAACAAAATTTTATCAACAATAAAATCATGAAGATCAGCATTTTCATTTAATGTAGTTTGGGTAATCAGGACATTTCCTTATTACCAAACAAGCTTAAAAAAGGCCGACAGTCAAAAGACGACGTAAAAATGAAACAAAATCTTATTTATGATTTCGGATACAGGGGCTATCGTCAACTGTTGTTCATGAGCCCTAGTAGGTAAAAATAATACTTTCTACTAACAAAAAATTAATGATAATAGAAAACTAGAACAATGTTACAAACATTGAGAATCAATGAGATTCGAGAAAAAATATCGGTAATTATTAAATTATAGTTCTTTGATATTTCAGTGGTTATTATATATTGTGTAAAATGAATATGTGCATGATGCAATAGAAAAATATTATATTTGGACTGACGTGTTGCATTTCAGATTCGTAGTATAGTGTAGTACAGTTCATGTACAGTATTCGAAAGTAGTAGCATATCGAATTTCACATTTTTTTCCGTTATTGCCAAATTATCTTTTTTAGTCATATTTAAAGTTTACCTGTATATTTTGATTAAGTTTCCGAATTTCCGTCTTTTGTTTTATTTATATAATCACATTTAATGAACAAATAAATAGATACATTATTTTTATTTAATTAAATATTGTCATCAATATTAAACTATTACACACACACACACACACACATATATATATATATATATATATATATATATATATATATATAATTGATATTTGAAATTTGTTACGTGTGAGGGTTTATCTGCTAGAATTCGACCAACGGAAATTAAGTTCTTTGCCTGATTTCGACAGCGATAATCAAATTTAAATATGCAAATACCGGTTGTCTCACCAACTATGGGTCATCCTCATAACTTCTAAACAGTTCACTATATCGAAGCCCACTTTTATTTCAACAATGCGGAATCATGGGACAAGTAATAAGCAGTAGAGATATTGTTTGTATATTTTTATTTTTCGAGAAATTTAAAAAAATCTTTTGACTTTTTAAATACAATATATATTTTTCTTATGGATAGATCGTAAAAAAAGGAATACAAGGATGTATCATTTGTTAATGTGTTGATAGTAATTAGATCATAAAATTATTGAAGTGATTTGAAGATAAAGGAACACTATTTCCTTTCGCAGCTCTTGCAACTCTCGGCCTTGTGGTCTTCGCGGTGGCGAGGCTGTTACAGAGAGAGGGGTGGTAGTAAGGTTTGCGGATGCAATTACAGCAATCCACGGTCTTGACATGAAGGACACAGGAACAAGCATCAATATTAAGGATTAGAATGAAAGTTCTTTTTATCATTAATTCATCAGAATGTACCTCCTCTTCCACTCATTGAAATATCAAAGCATCGATCATTGAAAAGAACGATATAAAAATCGGCAGCATAAGGAGATGATGATGATAATAATAAAGGTCATTTTCAATCTTACCAAGAATCTAGCTCGATGTCTAACGGTTGTAGGCAAAGGCAGCATTTTAAAACATTTCTAGTACATGAGAAGGGAATGAATGGTTTGAGATTTTCACTGTAATATTTGGAGATGAATCATCTATCATAAATAGGGAGATATTTTCTATTCATATTTACTGATACTGACATTTCATTTAGTACATCAGTATTTCAAACGGAACAAAACAAACGTGGAAATACTCTTGAAAGATAACATTTTTATCAACGTGAATTTACAAAAATTAAATTCGTGCGTAAATAACTGTAGAGAAACAGTATAAAATGTGTACATCAGTTATTTACACATAAGCTCTGTGTCCCCATCTATAGCAATGCACATCTGCATTCGTATGTGAAACGACCGACGAACTGCCATTTGTCTGCAGTCTTGTTTGGCGCTTGTACTAAATTGTACTTTGAAATTTCAATTGGTAGAAGAAAAATTCAATTTTAATAACTCAATGGGAAAAATTTCTCATTCTCATCATTAATATTGTTCTATGTTCCTGCGACCTTCGTTACAATACCCCGTGGACGGCTCTATTTTCTCTACTTCTCACAGCCACCCCTCTCCCCGTCACAATCTCGGCCCCACGAACGCCACCTTATCCAAAAGTTGACAGTCGCAAGTGCTACTACAGGAAATAAGTGTCCTTTTAATTTAAATCACATCCCAGAAAGAATAAATTTTTACCCCAATTACTATCAATACATTAAGAAATGAAACTTGTGTTTCCTTTCTTATAATTTATCCATTGCTGGAAAGAAAAAATATATTTTCATTTTAAAAAAATGATTAAAATTCTGGAAAACTAAAATTTTAACAAACAGTTTGTAAAAAAACGTAATCCACCAAATCCTGTATCCATAGAAATTTAATCCCTAAAGCTTTTCCACTCTTTCGTTTTCTCCTTGCGATAATCATGAGTACAAGAAGGCAAACGTCAATCCATCAAATGGGTCTCCGGCAGGTAGGGAGATAAGCGAGGTCGCCTCTTGAGGTCTAGCTACCTGTTCGCGGCCAGCGCGCCGACCGCAGGGTCATGTGAAATTCACTAGCTGGCTCTCTCATCATTGCAGTACTCAGAGAGAGGTCTGGTTTAAACATGTTTGGGAGGGTTCATTCAATTCAAAGTAGTATGCGAGTTATTTTCCTAAAATGTGCACAAGTCTGAGAAGAGTGGAGATTACTCCTTTCAAACGTCCTTCATCCCTAAGTTGACTAGATTGTGACTGCGTTTGCCTCCACGCTGCATTTCAAGCCCGATACGAATATAAAAAACTAGAAAGAAAGCTTACACCGCCTTGGTTTTACGTAAGTTGGAAACTATTAGCTGAATTTGTAATAAAACTCTTTTCCATGTTTGCCGTAGACTTCACGAGTTGGGAGAAGAGCAAAAAAAAAAAAAAATAACTGGGAAGAAACTCTGAGTGAGCGCCCGCTCCGGGTTGTTAGACGCCGGATGATAGCGACGCTGCGAGAGACGCACGTTAAACGGAAAATTCGAACGCGAAGTCAGCCGTTTACAGAGCGCTTGCCCCGGCGCGGGAGGTCAAAAGTTCACGTCCTGCGTAGTCGTCTCCGACAGAGGGTTTTCCGGAGGCTCCTCTGCCTTCACGCGCCGCGACTGCCGCCGCTCTGCGTCCGCCGATCGGCGTTGCAACTGTTACCGCGGCCTTCGCCTCAGCCTCGGAGATTTCTACCCCCACTACGCATCCGCTGCTGCTGCAGCTGCCACCTCACTGCCGACTCCGCTGCCACTGCCGCTTCATTACTATTACCTTATCTTTAACCACAACCATCGGAATCAACATCGTCGCCGTTGTGAGCGCCACCGCAACCTGCGCCACACGTGCCATCCGCCGCTGCTACTTCCTGTAGGAACTCTTCTACACTCACCTTCACAGTTTCCTCCAACACCATTACCTACAACGCCACAGCCTCTTACATCACCACTCACTCCGTTTCCATTACTCTCTTCTCCTTCGCAACTTCCTTATTCTTCTTCCTCCTCCTCTTCTTCTTCTTCTTCTCCTGTTCCCCCTCCTCCTGCTCCCCCCTCTCTCCTCCTCCTCCTCCTTTTCCTCCTTCTCCTCCTCCTGCTCCTGCTCCTGCTCCTCCTCCTCCTCCTCCTTCTCCTCCTCCTAAACGTCCTTCCCCAGTACCACTTCTTCTTCCTCCACCACTTCTTTCTACTCCTCCTCCACTTCCTCCCCCTTCTCCACCCTCCCTCCACCTTATCACTTTCTCCTCCATCACTACCTCCTCCTTCACTTCTTCCTCTTCCTCCATCTCTTCCTCCTTCACTCATCCTAACGTCACATCCTCCTCTTCCTCCTCCTTCACCACTCCCTCCTAACACTGTCTCTTCCTACTTCCTCTTCCTCCTCTTCCTCCTCTTCCTCCTCTTCCTCCTCTTCTTGCTCTTCCTTCTCTTCTTTCTCTTCCTCCTCTTCTTTCTCTTCCTCCTCTTCTTGCTCTTCCTTCTCTTCCTCCTCATCCTTTTCTTTCTCCTCTTCCTCCTCTTCTTGCTCTTCCTACTCTTCCTCTTCCTCCTACTTCTACATCACCACCACCATCTCCACCGCCGCGTTTTCCATACCTCTTCGTTGCTTCTTTTACCTCTGATTTCACTGCCGGTCTGAGCTTCCACCCCATAGATTACAGCGATGAAAAAGGCGCAAGTGCCTCTCCCGGCCATTACCACTGTCGCCGGGGCCCCTGATACGAACATTGGCCCGTTCGTCTCCGGCGAATATCCTCAATCCGGATGCGATAGGATGACGCGGAATAAAATTCCCGTTTCACTTCGGACTTTCGCCAACGGCAGAGAAAATTCTTCGGATCGCCGATATTTTTTCCTCCATTGTGCGGTTCGTATGATTTTTGTGACATTTAAGAACTGCAGGTTTTTTTCATTAGAAAACCTGGGTGGAGGAAACGAGAAGACAAAACTCAGAGTACTAAATCTTATTTTCTGAAATTAGGAGGAAATAAAATTTAAAATGAAAGTACTGCATCAAAGGAAAAGGAACTTCAAAATTCGTGCTAATATTTGAAGGTCGTACAAACTGAAATCTGTGTATGTGAGTTACTAATTTTAACCTTGTAGGAGAGATTCGACATACCGTTAAGAAAGCTAATAGCGCTTTATACTTCAGATTTTTTCGATGTTCTCCGCTTTAGAGGAAACTTAAAGAATGCAAATGGGTTAAAAGGAATGTTTCAGCGAGAAAAATTATTCGTGACATCCTTGACGTAATAATACACTCGAAGAAAAAAACAGCAACGTTTTTACTCCGGAACTCTGCTACTAACAAAATGCGTTTCCATTTCCTGGAAGATGCTGCATTTAGCACATGTGAATACATTTTTCTCTCTTACTGGACATAATGTCACGATTTGTATTTTTCTCTGACTGAGTGCAATTATTAAAGTCACGTAGATGGAAATGTGTTAGCGAAGGTTGAAATATTTTTTTTCGCGAGCGCAGATCGTTAACTTTTCTGTCCCCTGGCGGAGCGCCCGCATCTGCAGACCTGCAGTTTCAACTCGTGCGGTCTTCCTAACGGAACGGGAAACAAAACGTCCTCTGTGGAATATATAGTCGCAGTGATATTCGTTTTATTAGCTCTTAATTATGTAATATAATGCTTAAAAATGGAATGAATTCAGGAGAAACATGGTGTCCAACACTCGGAAAATGTGTTTCACGACTTTCTGCAGAAAGTAGGGTATAAGATTTTCAAATGTATTTTTATAAACCCACTATGAAATAACACAATAAAAAAATTCAAGGTAGGTTTTTAATAAAGGTGATATATTAATGTGTGTAAAGTATAGTGTTCTGCCACTTGTTTCCAAAATAACTACAAAAATATAAATATCTAAAATATTATTGGTAAGCAATGTACCCTTTATGAATATGATAATTTTGAAATATTAGATGGGGTTTGTCAATTAATTAATGAGTTGTTAATAATTTAAAATAACGGGCGGTATGTTCATAATGGTTTATTCATTAGTCATAAATTTGAGTGTCGTAAAGGTTCTTCTTGAAGGGAGGTAATTTTTACAATGATAATTAATGTAATTAAAAGATAAGTAATTGTAATAATTGTTTTGTGAGATATGACTGCAGTTTTGTTAACTCTGCAACAGTTCGACTTTAAAATGTAAATATACAATTGTGTTATTCCCGCTTTTCTCATATTGTGGGAAACTACTGAATCCTCATACAGTGCCTGACTGATTATTATACAGCTGACGTGATGCGACAACAAGATTTTAAGGAAGAGGCCACCTCCCATTTAATATTTTCTATTTACCTGTTGCCTTATGAACAGAAATTATTTTGATATTCTTGTTATGTAATGAATTGTTGTGCTGCTACCGTATATACTACAAATGTTGGCACGGTACTCGTAAAGATTGTTTCTGTTAAATTAGTCTGGTTGGTTCTCTTAATTTATTGCAAAACTTTACGGGAGTTGTTTCTAGGCAGTGAGAGTGCCACTTTTCAGAAAAAAATTATGTGTGGTTTTGATCAACACAATTTTTGCCGATACATGCAGCTAGTTTATCCTCTTTATGAAATAAAATTATTTTCCCCACAGTCCTTATATCCACAAACGGTGTACACGATAACAAATTAAAAAAGGAAAAACCATAAATTAGACGCAAATTACTGTAAAATACATGGTTCATATAATTTATTCCATTTATTTCTGTTATGATTGGCTTCAATATATTTAGTTTTCTTTGTTTCAATCTTTTTTCTTCATTTTTCTTTCGCTTTTGTTTTCTTGAATTTTATTCGATAGAGACTGATTTTGAACAACATATACTAATCACAATGAATATTTAAAAACGAAGGAAGGGAATATTCTAAATTCTTTCGTTAAGTACTTCATTTTTTTTTGGGAAATGACTGGGAAATTCAAAACTGAAGAAACAAGGGAAACGTTAGGGAAAACCCAGAAAAATAGTGCGACTATCGTGTTGCTTATTAGAAGCACCGTCTAAGAACTTTTCCAGCAACAACCCCAGAAAACAAAAATAACGTCTTGCTCTCTCGTTAAACATACATAACACAAAAACGACGTTCCCTTAATTAATTTCAAGTAGTTTAAATGTGCGTATATCAATATGCATTTTCGTGAATATCTTATAGCTACGATTTCATAGTTAAGGATAATTTTTTCTTTTTGTTATTGCAGGCTTTGCATGTTTCAGCAAACAACGGACGAAAATTAATTTAACAG
Source organism: Gryllus longicercus (assembly GCA_038098605.1). NCBI lineage: Eukaryota > Metazoa > Arthropoda > Insecta > Orthoptera > Gryllidae > Gryllus > Gryllus longicercus. Next base: position 33,296 of record JAZDUA010001034.1, read on the forward strand.
GTAATAATAAATTAGACGAAAAATAATTATATAGACGAAAAAATAACATTATATAAAAATTATGAAAACATTCCATTTATTCCGTTTTCTTCAATCCATTACATGTTACTAGATTTTGCAATATTTAAATGCGTATTCGAATTTTACATTTTTTCCGTTAAATACCCGTTTTTGTTGGAAACAGGTTGGAAAATCAATGCTTGAAGACGCTCTTTAGTAGGAACAAAAGTGAGACCGTCTGATTGGGTATTAGAATCGCCACCTAATGGCTCTTTTCCGAGCGCAGGGCCCGGAAGACGGAAGGAGCGCCCCCTCCCCCGTCGTCGGGAGCGCATTGTTCGCAGGCGGCAAAAATCCTCGCGCGGGAACGAACCTGCGAGAGGGGCGGGGCAGGGCAGGAGAAGGGAGGGCGGGGACGAAGGCGGGGACGAGGGCGGGGACGAGGGCGGGGACGAGGGCGGGGACGAGGGCGGGGACGAGGGCGGGGACGAGGGCGGGGACGAGGGCGGGGACGAGGGCGGGGACGAGGGCGGGGACGAGGGCGGGGACGAGGGCGGGGACGAGGGCGGGGACGAGGGCGGGGACGAGGGCGGGGACGAGGGCGGGGACGAGGGCGGGGACGAGGGCGGGGACGAGGGCGGGGACGGGGGCGGGGCGGGTGGCGCGGACGTTGGCGGGGCGGGGAGCGGGCCGGGCGAGGCGCCGGAGACAAGGCGACTATTGATCTGCAGGCAAACGACAGTTGTCTCTTGTTATGCGCCGCCGGATCTCCCGCGCTCTCGCATGCTCTCGTTACAGCCTCTGGGCGCGTTGCCTGATCCCCAAAGGAAACCTGCCACTCTTTTGATCTCGGGTACTGGATTTTCGGCGTTTTATACATCACGTCGCGCCAGCCTCCCACCACACCCGCCGCCGCCGCGGCCCCGCCCACCCCGCTCCTCCCCTCCGCCTTCTTCGTCTCGTCGCTCCGCTTCGTACCTCTCCGTCTCGCTCCGTCTTACTCCGTGGAGCCACTTTGGGCCGCCTCGCCTCGTCTGCCGTTCCGCCCTCGCTCGTTCTCCATTTTGTTTCTGCTCGCTCGGGCTGAACTACGAATTACGTCTCTTCTCTTCTTGCGCCGCTCCGCCGTACTCCACTGCGTTTCATCTCGCCCCCCCCCTTACTACCATGACTTGTTTATCTGTTTTCGACTCAGCCCCAAGCAAGCTCTGTTGCATTTGTTTCGTTTCTTATTGTTCTTGCCCTTCCGTGACTTCTCTTAGTATTGTTCCGTTTGTTATGCTCGCCTTGTTCCTAAATTTTAGCGCTCAATATCAAATTCCATCTCACAAACTAGTCTCGCGTTCTGTGTTTTCTTGCCTCAACCTGGATGACTGTCTAATTTGCTCTGTGCTACACAGCCAACATTTTCTTGAACCTTGTGCTTTCAGATTTCCCCAACCAGAACAGCGGATTTCCCTATCGTGTCGTACAACTCGTTCCTTAAGCCCTTAGCACTCTCTAATTCTCTTCTCTCTTAGCGCTTTCTCTCTTCACTCCGCTGCTCCATATCTTTCCTCCCTTATCTCTCTCTCTGTCTCTCCGCCCTCGGCGCGGCTCAACCTCGCCCAGCCGCCGCATCTTTTTAACTCGCTCGCGCTCTTTGACCGAGGAAAACGAAATTTTTTCCTTGTGTAAAAGCTTGAAGAGTTCATTACGACGCCGCAAATTCGGGCGGCCCGAAGCCACCTAAAGGCGGCCTGTCGACGCGCCACAACCACCGCCGCCGCCACTATCACTGCCACGGCCCCCGCGACTGCCCCCGCGACTGCCCCCGCGACTGCCCCCGCGACTGCCCCCGCGACTGCCCCCGCGACTGCCCCCACGACTGCCCCCACGACTGCCCCCGCGACTGCCCCCGCGACTGCCCCCGCCGCGGCCCCCGCCACGGCCCCCGCCACGGCCCCCGCCACGGCCTCCGCCACGGCCCCCGCCACGGCCTCCGCCACGGCCCCCGCCACGGCCCCCGCCACGGCCCCCGCCACGGCCCCCGCCACGGCCCCCGCCACGGCCCCCGCCACGGCCCCCGCCACGGCCCCCGCCACGGCCCCCGCCACGGCCCCCGCCACGGCCCCCGCCACGGCCCCCGCCACGGCCCCCGCCACGGCCCCCGCCACGGCCCCCGCCACGGCCCCCACCAGGGCCCCCGCCGTTTCCTTCAGCCCCACAGCTCCCACCATCGCCGCTTTTATTGATTAATTAATTAGTTATTCCGGGCGCGTCAATTGCTAAGGTCATTAGTCCTGTAAGTGCACTGCATGTTTTATCGTGGGAGAGGTGGCGGTTATCTTCCCCCTGCTGAGCTCCAGTGCCGACGTACGTTGGCTTGAGGGGATTTTCCCCAAACGGGTATCTCCCACCAGTGTGGCACCGCCGCAACCGGGATACGCTCTAAGCTCCCGGCATGTGTGGCAGCGTAGAGTATGTAAGTGTGTGTGTGTGTGTGGGGGGGGGTTGCGTGCAAGTAAAGGGTGGGGATAGGACAAGGAAGAGTGAGGAAAGATCGCGCGAAGTCCGTGGCGCGTTTGTTTCGGTACTTCTTCCACCACCGCCGCCATCACCCGCCATTGCTGCCGTCACCGCGTGCATCACCACCACTGCCCCACCGCCACCGCCACCGCCGCAACCCCACCCCACCACCGCCACCACCATTACCACCGCCACCACCATTACCACCACTACCACCAGTACCACCAGTACCACCACTACCGCCCCCCGCCGCAGCCACCGCCACCGCCACCGCCACCGCCGCCGCCGCCGCCGCCACCACCACCACCACCACCACCACCACCACCACCACCACCACCACCACCACCACCACCATCACCACCATCACCACCATCACCACCATCACCACCATCACCACCATCACCACCATCACCACCATCACCACCATCACCACCATCACCACCATCACCACCATCACCACCATCACCACCATCACCACCATCACCACCATCACCACCATCACCACCATCACCACCATCACCACCATCACCATCACCATCACCATCACCATCACCATCACCACCACCACCACCACCACCACCACCACCACCACCACCACCACCACCACCACCACCACCACCACCACCACGGTCCTGCAGTGACGCCAGCGCGGTCCTGCAGTGACGCCAGCGCGGTCCTGCAGCGTGTACCTTACTTTCCGTGGAGGGGTGGTGAAGGTGAGGGTGAGGGTGAGAAGGAGTAAGGGTAGAGGGTTATCAGCATGCGCAGCGTGCATTCCGCTCCGTGAGGTCCTCTGAGAGTGAAAGAGGAATGCACGTTTTTGGGGGGAGGGGTGCTGTTCCTTTGGCTGCGCGTTGACCATATGAAAATGCGACGGAGGTATATCGTCGGTGCACAGAAAAAGTGACACATCGCAAAAATTGAGGTTTTTCAGATCTATTTTATCCTGAAAGGACTAGTTTATTATGTCAAAGATTTTGTTCTTTATAACGAATGTCTTGTGAACTATCTTTGTGAAATGTTTAATAGGAAAAATACAATAATCTATAAACACATTTTTAGTTAAATAAAAAACTCGATTTTTTGGCCACTACTATTTGCGCCTCTGAGCGTGCTACAGATTTTTGGTTATGCCCACGATTTTTCTGTGTCAGAATCGAAATAAAAAAGTATTTGTCAGAGAGCATGCATACTCCGAGGAAATTTCAAAGATTTAAATGTAAAAAGCAGTCGCGGCGCAGCTTCACTAAATCACGAGAACAGGCTCGGACCTGGACGCATTTTTCGGTCGCAGTCTCCTTGTGCCCTGACGTCACTCGCCCCTCTGTACTCTTCTCGATCACACTTGAGGATTCTCACTGATAGACTGCCACGCTCTACTTCAGTGAGAATGGACACATACAGAAAATACAACGTTCTTACGCAAGACAAACAATTTTTAACCCCCAAAAAATTCAAATATTATTGCGTTGATATTAATGTGCACGGAACTATTATCTAGGCGGTTATCTAAAGCACAAGACTATTTTCCACACATAAGATTTCTAAAAATAATAATTCGAGCTTCCTTGAAGTTTTGTTAATTTCCAGTTCTTGATAATTGTTATGACGCTACATGCTACATGATCATTTTGGACAAAACTGCATTTTCAGAAGATTATAAAGATTGAATGACTCTCTTAGGGGGTGGGAGGGATGAGAAAATGATTTTATGAGTAATATCTTAAGATTTCTGTGTCATTGGCCATGTTGTAAAAGAAATGGAGCCCTATATCAGACTACACCATGCAGATTCAAGTGCCAGTATTTTAGGAATGCATTAATATACCAAACATTAATCTAATCAATCATCAACGTTCTAGTGAAATAATTTACAACCGTTCGTAGATTTTATGCGTGACTTTTCACCGCCGTCCATTCTTCGCAGACATCGAGGATTAACTTTGAAATGGACAATAAGCGAAAAAGAAAGTTCCCACATTTGTCAGAATAAATGGTCAACACTGCGGCGAAATCATTCTAAACATTCGACGATTTTGTGCCTGAATTTCCGCCGCCATCGGCCCTTGGCCGAAGCAGAGAATCGACTGCCGCCATCGATTCCGCCTACGTGCAGAGCCGCGCGTCGCGGGCGCGTGGAGAGTCGACGCTCGCATTTGGAAGTCGAAGAGAGAGCGGCGATGGCGGCGCGCACTGGCTCGGGGTGCATAATGTAAGGCCAAAACGACCGGAACAAAAACACGGGGTCGAAACGCATGGATGGGCAAAGATGAATTGTGTTCTTCAAACAATTACCTTTCACGTGAATAATTCTTATAGAAACGTCTAATAGCTACAAACTCAAAAAAATTCTTTCAATAGATCTTGAATATTTTGATCTAATAAAATTTCTGACTCTTGATGTAAAATTACTGTTTGAACGGTCGATGGCATTATATTTTCCATTTTTTAAAGTTAAATGCACTATTTTAAAGTATTTTAATAGCGTTATTTTATAATGTTTTTAAATTCATAACAATTACAACTGCAGCCAGTCAATTAATTTTATTTTTTATTTTAAAGTGAATATGAATTTTAATAGCGTTATTTTATAATGTTTTTAAATTCATAACAATTACACCTGCAGCCAGTCAAAACTGTAATTTATTTAAATAAAATTTGACGATTCAGTTAAAAAGAACACCAAACACATCTTCTGAAAATTAATATAAGTTCTGAAATTCACAATAATAAATGTATTTGAACCCGACATGTCTCTGAAAATAAAGTCCGTTTTAGAAGACAGAGAGAAAAGTATATAGCGTGAAAGAACAGTGGCTTTCAATATTGTCATTTTTTATATAAAATGCTAGCAGTTTTAAATTTTTTACTATATCTTTTTTACAAATCTATATCAAAGGTATGACACAACTAGTTTTATTTTATTTCATTGTATTACTTATGATGTTTTACAAAATTTTATTGATTTAAATTGGTTACTCCATAACTTGATTGTAACACCTCTTATAATTTTTAGAGTTTTTGAAAAACAACAAATACGGGCTCGCAACGTTACAAGTAAATAAATTATTTGAAAAAATATTATTCTAATGTCTATTTTTCAGAAAAAACGACAGAATAATTTAACAACTATAACGAGATAACGGACGTTAATTTCTTCTTTTAAACGATGTAACGCAAAATTACGCGAACATTACGTATATTTTAAAGAAGTGTAAGTAAAAAAGATTTAAAGGTCTAATATTGAGAGATATATTGCATTTAAAATAAATCTCTAGCTTAATACTTGACAATGAAGGTCACATTTGAAAAAAAAAATCGCAATTTCAAAAATTACGTAGGTTTGAAAGAGAATCTCATGTATACCTTATTGTTAATTAAACTTTGATTTATTCGATCAAAAATATATGAAAAAACATTTGGAACTATTTAAGAAAAAAATGGAAAATATTTGGGAAAAATCATTTTTGGTGAAAACCATGAGAGTTCGATTTATTCGTTAGTATTTTTACTGATGGACGGGCAATGTCGGCCCGGAAATGTCGGCCCGGAAATGTCGGCCCGGAAATGTCGGCCCGGAAATGTCGGCCCGGAAATGTCGGCCAGGAATTGACGGCCAGGAATTGACGGCCCGGAAATGTCGGCCCGGAAATGTCGGCCCGGAAATGTCGGCCCGGAATTGTCGGCCCGGAATTGTCGGCCCGGAATTGTCGGCCCGGAATTTTGAAAAAAATCTTCATCGGTATCAGGAACCCCTGAACTTGTATATCCGTCAGCTTCTCGACCTACATTTTTCGCATCGTTACACAACTTTCTCTCTGCTACGCACACACGAAAGCCACCCCCCGTTGCGCGCGCTCTGTTGCATGTTTGGACCCTTTTCAGGACAGTGTGCGGCGCGGGCGACGGTGTGGCGTGCCAGCCGCGTGTTCCGAAGACTCGCGCGTTCGATGCCGAGGCGCCGAGCCGCGCCGGAGGCATTATTATGCAGATTCCCGCACTTCCTCGTGGGGAGTGCGCGGCTGGCGGTCAGGCCGCCGCGTCGTAGCCGATGCCGAGCACGTCCGCCAGGCAGCGCTAAATTCGCGTTGCAGAAGTCCGTGCTTTCCTCTTTGAAGCATGCTCTATCAGAGCGGCGGGCAATGTTTGTAAATGTTTAAGTATACTTGGCTGCGATTGGTAAGTGACGGAACGTGAGGTATGAAGTAAGAAGAAGTGATCTGAATTAAGTTTTGCGGCGAAATACAGCTTACAAAAAGCTGCATAAAATTAAATGCAAAGAGCTCTTTGAAGCACGGGGCCTTTGGAAAAATTTTGTTACTAGTTGCACAGCTCGGAGGAATATTTTCAGGTGTTCGGCAGGCATTTATCATGCTACATCATCTTCCGGTGCTTCTGAGAATTATTTTCAACAATCTTTATCAGTGGATTATCAATTATCCTGTGATGAAACAACATAGAAAGAAGCAAATGGTGGATCAAATTCTGTACCTCCGTGCGGCCGATGCATTACGCACAGTGGCACATATTTTGTACAACCGTGATCGAAAAAATTAAATATTGGAGTGATGAAGTGCAGTCTGCTTTTTGTTATTTATTGAAACTTGATAGGATTGCCGAGCCAACATTTTGCCAATTGTAGCACAAAGTCTCGAAATGAAGTTTTCGATTAATCTGGAAGGAAACAGCAAAGAAGTTTTTAGAAAAAGCACTAAGCAATGAGCAAAATCCGGACCAGAGATATCCTTAGACAAGAGTTTGCTTTATACTGTTTTAGATATGTGTTTATATGGAACAATTATGTGCACAAGCGTGGTTGAAATACAGAGGAAACCAAGTAGTAGAGACAGTAAACTAGTCCTTCGAGCCGTTAGAGATTCTCTCTAGACCCAGGCCTGTGGAGAATATCTGCCAACCAAACTCAGAAAATGTAACATTGGAAGAAAAAGTACGCTTGAAACATTATTATTATTATTATTATTATTATTATTATTATTATTATTATTATTATTATTATTATTATTATTAATATTATTTTTATTTTTATTATTTATTATTATTTATTATTATTATTTGTATTATTATGCAATTAATCTCAACTATTTTCGCTGGTAAATTGTACTCTCTTTCTCAAAAAGTTGTTTCGAGAACAGGTTCGGTCACCGAAGAAGTTAATCTTGCACATAGACTTACAGCAGAGTTTTCTTACAAAATGGGCCATTTATATCAGAACTGCGCGCTGTTCCAGGTTGAAAATGTGTTTGGGTAGCTGAAGTTCCGTGAAGCACTTTACGTAACTGCTGGCAAGGCCTTTCGCAGATATCACGAGTGATATGTTTTTGTAGCATTTCATTTCGAAGTATGTCTCTCATAGCCTACCATAGATTTTTTTATACTTCGATTTTTATAATTTCATTCTCTTTGATGTTGTCGGATAACGGTTCTGTCATGTTTATAATTTACTCCTTTTTTCTTTTTTTTACCTATAAGGAGAATATCTAATTATGATCGACAGTACGGTCTGTTAGATATGGTCTTTCCAGAACAAAAGGGAGGAAGTGGATTCCAGGACAAGATAGGAGTGGATTTATATGGAATATGGTATTGTTGGTTCATCCTATAAATTTCGTTCTATTGCAATTTATCTGTGCGTTATTTTCACAAATTTATTAGGCCTTCCCAAATATGTCGTCTGAGAAGGAAGATCAGGCATCTGTAATTATAATAATTATTATGTCATAAACTCTTCAGTAAAAATAATAACTTCATATTGATAATTTCAAGAGAAGCTTTTCTTCCTTCCCTTCACATTTTTTATTCCGTAAAGAGATACGAGATTCACTTGCACTTCTTTTTGAAACTTGATATAGTGTTCCTGATGCAGTAAAACCTCGTGTTACATCCCCGAACAAAACAGCTCGTTTGCGAAGAAAAGTCTTTTGTCATGTTGTTTTATGCCTTCTTAAAGAGAAAAAATACCTTTGTCATAACGAAACGTGTGACTATAAAGTCGTACTAGCGTGCTCTACGCCCTTGGAGTCATAATTAAGTTCTCCTCGTACATGTCACAACACTTTCCCTCTCTTTACCCGGAGTCTGTTGAAAATCACAAGCCGTTGTGACAAGCAGTGACAACTGAAATTTACCTCCACAAATGAACAAGTACCATGTTCACGTAAAATCTATTTTTTCACTTCTCAAAATTTCATCTTCACAATAAATCAAGATTGAAACAATCCTCTACGGCGTGTTGTATCGATATCTTCAGTATACAAGTGAAATTCATTAAGCAAACTTTTTTACTTATTTTTCCCACTGTCTTATTTTAAATGCTCTCATGATACGCGCACGTACTAAAGAGTGAATATTGTAATCGTGCGGCTAAAATGGGTGATTATCAGAGAAATCCCTATTGTAAGGCCTTAAAACAAAAAAGTGGATAAATCTTGTTCCTATAAGTTACTTCCACTAGCACGCTGTGTAGTCAGAATCCATGTTTTGCGAGTCCTTGACCCCGAAAAATTTATTGAAGGCAGAATGTCTGCCTGCCTGCCTGCCTGCCTGCCTGTCCGTCTATTCCTCTTTGTCCGTCTATGGTCAAAGTTGGCAACAAAACTACCAGCCGATTTTCTCCAAAATTGATATTCCTTGATCGATTTAAAAGAAACTCGTGGACCTCCAGTTTGAATCGGATATTTTAATTTGGGGGGGGGGTGTAGAACTTTTCATGATGACTCAACATTTTCAACTTTTGTTCATAATTGGCTTCAATTTTTTTAAATAAACTTCGTCCAAACAATATTTGCAAAAGTAATTTTTTTATTCTTCCTACAACTACAATATTGAATGTAGAGATGTTTCCTGAATGAAATATGTTTTTTAAAGGCAAATATTGAATAAGACTATGATCAATTTTTAACTAGGCGTAATGTTAATAGTAAAATGTCTGTAACCAGGGCCTGCCATGTAACATGAATGCACAAGTATGATATTGAAATGGCATGGGCTAATGCAGAGAAGGGGAAAAGAACTAACACGGGAGGATATAATAAAATAGATTTGACACAAACTAAGTGAAAAAATTAATATAAATGTGTAATTATTCTATATTATTTATTACTGAAAATTCCAAACGGCAAATAAAACCCTAACATTTTTCTAACCGTAAAATACAACGACACCCTTCACTTGAATCAAATCATTAAATCAGTAATTATACTCTCCCTTTTTGAAGTTCTGCAACATGATATCTCTAACATTGTTTGTGATAGTCGTAAACAGGGAATTGTCATGTATTAGCATGTAATTATTATTTTTATCAGAATTTATAAAATGGAAATGTAGTTGAATAATTTAAACAATATAATCTCCCTTCCTACGTGCCGCTGTAAAATTAAACTTTTCACTTTGATCTGTAAATAATAACTTCGTTCTTCTACAACAAAATAATTCTACTTTGAGGAAGCTAAATAAATTTATAAATCTTTGGAGCTTTTTATTATGTTTAAATAAGTAGTGCAAAGTTTCATATATATTGAAACCCAGATTATGTGTTTCATTACACTAATTAAATCATTAGTGTAAGAATTCAATAGCTATTCTGGACTGCGCGGTGCGAGCGCCGGGCGCTGCGAGCAGCGGGCAGCCGGCAACGGTCGCCGCTGCCACCGGTGCCCGCCGGGAGGCGAGCGTGAGAACGGCGGGTACAAGCGTGGCAGCGCGCACGTGCAAAAAGTTCGTTAGTTGGATTGAGGCGGCCGCCGCCGAAGGATGTGCCGACGTGCGGCCGGCGAAGTGGAGACGTTAGCAGAGCGGCGACCAGTGCGGACGTGTAGCGAGGGCTCTCCGCTAGTGAATGGACGCATGTAATACGCGACATAGTTATGTGATTAGGAATCGCAAAGTAATGGACATGTAAACAGAACATTAGAAGTATCAGTATAGTAAAAGATTAGTGTTGGTAAAATAATTGACGTCGCTCTTATTAGTTGGTGCGGAGGGAACATTCTTGAAAGCGTGCGGTACAGAACTGTGACCAGTATACGGAGTAGGCGGGGGTCGTGTAATTAAACCCACTAATGGACAGTGATTCGAGGAAGGTGCGCAGCCGAGGTATCAAGATCCTGTTCGGGGAAGAATTGTTGGAGCATCAGCCGTGGATGATCACCACGCCATCTGATGCCGACGGCCCGCAGCAGTAGCAGAGGTCGACAACCCTGTCGGCACGAGCGGCTCGACGAACCTCATAGGTATTCAAACGGGGCCCCGAAGGTATGACAGTTGTATTTTACTCTTAATCTTGGTACCAAGGCGGAGTATAAAAACGGTGTCTGATTATGTAAATAGTAACTTTGATTTAAAATAAATCTTGTCATAATTGTATTTCTATGTATGAATAACTTCCCCAACGTTGCACCGACTTATCCTAGGACCCATTCACGTAAAAGACACCCTCTCTTAGTGTTATATTGCAGTGAAGATACCCGGCACCACCAGGTACGTCACAATATATATATATATATATATATATATATATATATATATATTATATATATATATATATATATATACATACATAATCAGTTTTGTAATTATATATTTCATTAGTACCGTGCTTAAAGTACAACATTTCTTTTATTATTCTTTTTCAGTAGTTTGTTTTTCGGTCTCAAATAGAGGTTTGATCAAATTGAAATTTATTATTTTCATTGTCAAGACAAAAACTACTTTTGGCTAACACATTAAGAATTCGTATTGAAATTATTTCCTCTTTTAATTGTTAATGTTCCTATCAAATACTGAAAAATAATCCTTGTTAATTAATTATTTTGTTAATACATTTTCATGATATGTAGATAAGAGATATTGATGTTAATATAACGTCATGTTCTTATACAAAATATTTCTGAGGATTTAGACTAAAGTTACATAAAGGGCGTTTTCTAGGAAAAAGATTTGTGTGACGCCAAATACGGTCGCTCACTATTGGCATCAAGTCGTCTGTCAAGAATTCCAGAAACACCTTTGATGTATTGACGTGGGTCTACAGCGGTGACCGAAAATAAACCAATTGGGTTTGCATTTTCTCAGAACGTTCCGGGCTGCTCGAAGAATCTGATATCTTAAACGGTTCCCCTACTGCGCCCACTCGGCACGTAACGCTCGCGCCGCGCCACACAGCTGCGGAGGAAACATCGGCAGCAGACGGCGGTCACGGGGGGGGGGGCGCTTCGGAGCTCTGTGTTCGACCTCGTTCGTCAACCCACTCCATTTATTTCCGAACTTACGACTTTGGAAGCCCGCTCTCGGATGATGAAAATTCCGAGAAACTTCGCCGCGTCTCCTCCGCGGGTGCCCGCCCCTGAGAAGGGAAGATGGCGGTTCTTTGCACGGGGCCGGATTTGTGTACGGGGACCGCGCTCGGTGAATAAAATCGCGACCCGTCATCCCCGGCGAGGACGATTGTGCTGGGTGGGCGTTTCTTGTCGCTTCTCGCCATCCTCCCCATTCCCCGACCTCTGCTACTAGATTTATTTTTTCTCTCCCGCTTCCTTCCTTCCTTCTTTCCTTCCTTCTTTCGTACTTTTTAAGTCCAACCTCCTTTCCATTCCCCTCCTTTTCATCGTGTTTGTTCATTCTTCTCATTTCCCTCCTCACCGTTTATTCTTCTCCCCTTCTTGCCATTCTCGTGTACGCCATCCCAATTTATCCTCCTCACTCCACTTTCTAACAATCTCCTACACCACGTCACCTCTCCCCCATTACCTGTCATTTTCACTTACATCCATCCCTTCTCCTTTATCCTTCCCATTGTTCTCAACATCATTCCCCTCCTTCCCTTCTTACTGTCTCCCCTTCTTGCCATTCTCATCTCTACTCCTCCCAATTTATCCCTCTCGCCTTATCGTCATCCCCTTCTTCTACACAACGTCGTCCTTCTCCTTTCTTATTTTCACTTTCATCCACTCTTTCCCCTTTATCCTTCCCTTTCTTCTCAAACCTTTCATTCCACTCACCTCTTCGACGTCATTTTCCTCTTTGACCTCCTATTCCTCTTCATTCCATTCTCCCGTTAAAATCCTCTCCTCGTCTTCGACTCCTACATTTCCAAAGACCACCTCATAATTCCTTTTGCGTGTTCTCTTTGTCTTCTACCCCATCGTATTCCCATGCTTCTCATCCTCATCCGAAGGATGCGTTTAGTAACAGCAGCGTTTCGGACACGACGCGAAGCGATTTCATTTTTTTCTTTTGCTTCTCCGCGAGCGAAGGCATATGATGCATGGCGCAGCGTTTAAACGCGCCCTTGTGTAGCGCAATCTGCAGAGAGTTTGCCCGGAACGCCGCGCGGAGCGTGGCGTCGCGGCGCGTCGCGGCGCAAAGGCGAAAGGGCGGCTCTCTTTAAAAGTATAACGGCGCCCTAAAAGCGCTCTTCTGCTAAAAATTCTATTAGTTAAGTGCTTTACGCAAACGTGTAGGGCGCGACAGGGACACGGGTGCCGGAGCCTGGCGGTTAATTCGGACGATTTGTCCCGGGCCGGCGCGAGCGGCGCGCCGCGGCGGTGTCTTCTATTTAGCGAAGGTGCGCCCCCCCCCCGCCGCGCCTGACGCCGTGGCGCGACGCGATAGCAGGGGCGGCGAACTTTGCCGAGGCTCTCAGCTTCTGAGCGCCCTTATTTTTATCTCTTGACACCGCGTGGGAGGACAAAACGCTCGTTGTGGCGGTGCCCGCGCGCGCGCGCGCCCTCGCCTTCGCCCTTGCCGCCGCCCTCGCCCTCGCCTTCGCCCTTGCCGCCGCCCTCGCTCTCGCCCTTGCCGTCGCCGTCGCCCTCGCAGCCGTCGCCCTCGCAGCCGTCGCCCTCGCAGCCGTCGCCCTCGCAGCCGTCGCCCTCGCAGCCGTCGCCCTCGCAGCCGTCGCCGTCGCAGCCGTCGCCCTCGCAGCCGTCGCCCTCGCAGCCGTCGCCCTCGCCGTCGCCCTTGCCGTCGCCCTTGCCGTCGCCCTTGCCCTCGCCCTTGCCGTCGCCCTTGCCGTCGCCCTTGCCGTCTCCCTTGCCGTCGCCCTTGCCGTCTCCCTTGCCGTCGCCCTTGCCGTCGCCCTTGCCGTCGCCCTTGCCGTCGCCCTTGCCGTCGCCCTTGCCGTCGCCCTTGCCGTCGCCCTTGCCGTCGTCCTTGCCGTCGCCCTTGCCGTCGCCCTTGCCGTCGCCCTTGCCGTCGCCCTTGCCGTCGCCCTTGCCGTCGCCCTTGCCGTCGCCCTTGCCGTCGCCCTTGCCGTCGCCCTTGCCGTCGCCCTTGCCGTCGCCCTTGCCGTCGCCCTTGCCGTCGCCCTTGCCGTCGCCCTTGCCGTCGCCCTTGCCGTCGCCCTTGCCGTCGCCCTTGCCGTCGCCCTTGCCGTCGCCCTTGCCGTCGCCCTTGCCGTCGCCCTTGCCGTCGCCCTTGCCGTCGCCCTTGCCGTCGCCCTTGCCGTCGCCCTTGCCGTCGCCCTTGCCGTCGCCCTTGCCGTCGCCCTTGCCGTCGCCCTTGCCGTCGCCCTTGCCGTCGCTCTCGCCCTTGCCCTTGCCCTTGCCCCTGCCCTTGCCCTTGCCCCTGCCCCTGCCCCTGCCCCTGCCCCTGCCCTTGCCCTTGCCCTTGCCCCTGCCCTTGCCCTTGCCCCTGCCCTTGCTCTTGCCTTTGCCCTGGCCGTCACCGTCACACTCGCACTCGCCCTCGCCGTCGCCCTCGCCGTCGCCCTCGCCGTCATATCAGCTACCCGCCGCCCACTGCCCGCCGCCCACTGCCCGCCACCCACTGCCCGCCACTCACTGCCCGCCACCCACTGCCCGCCGCCGCTGCCACCCTCGTCGCCGCTGTCGCAGCCCGCCACTGCCGCAGGGACGCGTCGCTTTATGGCGGGCGGCGGGCGGCGACGCCGTCGAAGGTGACGGAGGGGGGACGGAGTATCGAAGGCGTCTGCGACGGAAACAGACGCTGTGGAGCAGCCGCCTCGGGCGAGGAGCGCGGGTGACGAATGTGGGAGGCAGGAAGCGATGTTCCAGAGAACGAGAACGGTGGCGGCGGCGCCGCAATCGGAACACGAAGCAGTGGTGGGGTAAAAAATCTTCAGCGACGACGGAAGCCTACTGGAGCGACGATCTCGCGGTGGGCGTGGCACGATCGGAAGAATAAAGCGACGGGGAAAAACGTAGCCGGTGAAAGCGGTGGAGGAGACGATGAAAATGGGAGAGTACAAGATGTGATGGAGCGGGAGGAGGAGGAGGAGAAGAAGAAGAAGAAGAAGAAGAAGAAGAAGAAGAAGAAGAAGAAGAAGAAGAAGAAGAAGAAGAAGAAGAAGAAGAAGAAGAAGCGCGAAGTTGATGCGATGAGGGTTGCAATATTGGAGAAATAGTAGTTATGTAAAAGATACGGATGGGCAACTATATTAGTGTACTTCGCCTAAAAACTCCGTGCCTACCTTCCTAGAGTTTTGTAATCACAGTCACGTTTCATGATTTTAATAAGACAGTGATTGAACACTAGTCAATGTTTCATTGTAACCGATAGGAATTTTGTGTCAAACATTTGTTAGAGCTGGAATATGGGATTGGGGCGGCAGATAGACGGGAGTGAAAGAGCAGGGGAAGGTACAGAATGGAAATGGAGCAAGGGCTACCGTGAGGCGAGGTTTGCACGGGGTCAACTACACGACGAAGTCGGTCAGGTCCGAGGTTGCGGGGGCGAAGCCGGGGGAAGGGGACGGCGCCTGAGGCGGCGAAGTGGAAGAGGAGTCGCCGAATGCGAAGGTCACCGCGAGAGCGCGGGGTGTCGCCACAACCTCTGCCTCCGCCTCCGCCGCGGCACGCCTTCACCGCTCCCGTCGCCGCTAGTGTTACCACCGCCACAGACGTTGCTTCTGCCACCGCTGCCAACATAACCACTTCTGTCACCGCCACCGCCCCCACTTCTGCCTCCGCCCCCACTTCTGCCTCCGCCCCCACTTCTGCCTCCGCCTCCACTTCTGCCTCCGCCCCCACTTCTGCCTCCGCCCCACTTCTGCCTCCGCCCCCACTTCTGCCTCCGCCCCCACTTCTGCCTCCACCCCCACTTCTGCCTCCGCCCCCACTTCTGCCTCCGCCCCCACTTCTGCCTCCGCCCCCACTTCTGCCTCCGCCCCCACTTCTGCCTCCGCCCCCACTTCTGCCTCCGCCCCCACTTCTGCCTCCGCCCCCACTTCTGCCTCCGCCCCCACTTCTGCCTCCGCCCCCACTTCTGCCTCCGTCCCCACTTCTGCCTCCGTCCCCACTTCTGCCTCCGTCCCCACTTCTGCCTCCGTCCCCACTTCTGCCTCCGCCCCCACTTCTGCCTCCGCCCCCACTTCTGCCTCCGTCCCCACTTCTGCCTCCGTCCCCACTTCTGCCTCCGTCCCTACTTCTGCCACCGCCTCAGCCAGGCTGCCCGAGACACCCTCGGGTCGAGAGCGCTGTAGATTTGCCGACTGGACAGGCACGAGCGACTTATTGTTTTCTACCCACTCGTGTTGTCTTTTCCAGTTGGTTTAATTTTGAATTCTAAAAAAAGTGAGGTTGCGCATCTTAATTTTAAAGTAGGTTTTCGGGTTTCGTTTGATTATTTTCAACGCAGGACTCCGTAAAACTTGTCGCATTAAATGTGCTCACATAGGATTTATTCGAAATTGAATTGGTAATTGAATACTGAACCCGTATATGTTTCTGCAAATATTAATGTTTACACGAGTTGCAGATGTCATGAACAGATGATAATATAAAAATTAAAATTCAGAATGTTTTTAGAGCTTTATTCACAAATGTATATTCCAAATTTTAGCGAGTTTTAAACGAGTACAGTACTATTTGATTTAAATGTTTTTTTATCCTACCTTCCCAGCGTTCAAAAAATTTATCTCCGCCTGAGTAACAAATCGAGAGACCTCCAGGCAGGTCCTCATATCGCGCTTTAATTCCTGGAGAAAAAATCTTCCTGGGCTCCCATTACTTCTCTCGGTTATCTCCTTTTGTTGTAAATTCTCCAAGTTAATTTCTAGTTCCTTATCCCGGAGAAAAATAAAGTTTCGGAAGCGGGCGCAATCGAAGAAAAAAGCGGGTTCGCACTCGCCATATCTTTCTCCATTCCTTCATTTAGTTACATTTCCTGGCGGCGCGTCATAAATTCTAGGGCACCGCGCGGACGTTGTGGTCGAGTGCGCCATTCTCGTCTGACGTAGTGCCTAAATCCAAACTTCCAGAATTCAAACTGTCCGAGAGAATTGTATGAGTTCTAGATAACTAGTGGTGAACTGAACTAACGTAAATGTAATGAAATGAAGGAAAGATAAGTTATTTTGAATATTATAATTTAATTCCCTCGCTCTGAATGTTTGAGGTGGCTTATAAAAGCAAGTAATAACTCATAGACTGGGCGAGTTTGCGATTTTGGATTTCCTTGAATTTATGTTGTGTTTTGTGGCTTCGGTAGTGTAACGGTTACTGTATTGGACCCAAGTTTGCGGGTTCAAACCTGATCGAAGCTGTGGATTTTTAGAGGCAAAATAAAATCTTCGAACGCCTTCCTTCCGTGGGGAAACAAACCCGACTGTCCTATGTTATATGTTGTATGTTATATGTTATATGTTGTTCTATGTTGTAGTTTAACAGTATGTAAAAGATCCTAAAGTAAGACGCCCTAAAATAAGCGTCTCAGCCAAATCAGAAAAAAAAAGTCACTAGTTTCGTCACCCGGGTGATACCCCCTTTCTGTGAGAGGAGCGTAATGGAATTTGCGTGGTTAGGCGGAAGTACAGGCCTGAGCTTCGCTCAGAAAGTATGACATTAATTGTATTTGGTGCTGGTTGTGTCGCTAAGGGCGTCGCGGTCTGATGATCCCAACTAGACCCGAGGAGCCTCCAAGTTTGTGGATATCTAGCGTGTGGTTCAGTGTACACTCTGTTGGCTTGTAAATCGTTTGGGAATAACCGTATTAGAGGGAAACACTTCAATTAACTGCTTTCATGATATTTGATTATATCCTGATTTTAATCCAGCTTTTATGCCGTCATTTTCCCTCAGCTGCGGAGAAACCCACCTGCACGATCGAACTGTAGCTGTAATACTATTTCTAAATAAAACGTTCGAAGGATTCTCATCCTCCAGAGAACCACTGCGTTTGATGGAAACCGAACACCTGATCTTGAATTCATGAAGCAATCTACCTCCACGCTGGCAGAACTGCCACCGCCGATGGAACCACCGCCCCCGCCTAACGGAAAGAGCCGGAATGTGAGAGCGCTAATTTGGGGCGTCCGTCCGTCTGAAGCTCTATTTCCGCCCACGGCGGTAGCGGTGAAAAGCGGTATGGGGCGGGGTGGAAAGCAGAGGGAGGACGGGGTGAGGGGGTGAGGGGGCTTGGGGACGGGGTGGGGACGGGGTGGGGACGGGGTGGGGACGGGGTGGGGACGGGACGGGGCGGGGACGGGGCGGGGCGGGGACGGGGCGGGGACGGGGCGGGGACGGGACGGGTGAAGGGGTGGGGACGGGGTGAAGACGGGGAGGGGAAGAAGCAGGGTCGGGGCTAAGTGGCGACAGGGTATGGTGGGCGGAGCGGAGGCGTGGCGGGGGCGTGGTGGGGGCGTGGCGGGGGCGGGACGATCTGAGCAGCGCACGCAGGCTGGGGAGGCGCCGGCGATTGTTCGCGTGAACAAAGCAGATTACTGCCGCCGCCACCGCTAGGAGGTGGGGTGGCGGGCGTCGTACCTGGAGACGGTTCCGGGGCGGGAGCAATCAGGCACGGAGGCACCTGAGCATTATCACCGGCACATACGGCGGCGCTAGCTAGGGGAGGCCATGCAGGGGTCTTCCAGGTGTGGTAATTTGGGGACTGTCTCTGATAATTGAAGCCCCATACACTGTCTGTGTATTTTCAGCAACTAGAACCGTTGTAAAGACTGATTTTCTGAGTCCATATTTCTCAATTATTCCCAGGCCATTCTATGAGGATAGTTGTACTGTTATTAACCCAATAGTTTTAGAACCCCTACGTTTTATAGTAGATGTACGAGTATATTCGTCATATGATTAGTGACGTGACCTTTATAATAATAATAATAATAATAATAATAATAATAATAATAATAATAATAATAATAGTTATTATTATTATTATTATTATTATTATTATTATTATTATTATTGATAGCATACTCTGTCGAGTTTCGTCGAAATCTGGTAACAACCCAGGTGATGGCTCCTTTTTTTTCTTTCAAGGTTGGTGTATTTTTTATGAGCTCATCCTCTGAAATCACCGACCATAGAATTCAATCTGCACTAAAATCCGCTCCGCAAATGGTGCATTCCTCCTTATCTTTCTCTTGACGATTGTTTTCGTAAAAAGCTTTTCCAACTTTTGCTCATTTCCTTTTATTTTTATAGGATTTCTTTCATCTTTTCTGTTTTCCTCTCTTCTGCCCGAACTTTTTCTCTTACGTACTCCAAGCTCTTTAAAAGAAATACTTTCTTGGTATTTAGTGACCGAATCACTCTCATTATCACTCAATTTATGGACATTAATCACATATTCTATCATTTACGTTTAATCGTATAATAAATGTAAGTATTTTCGGAAAGGAAAAAAAACTCTGTTTTCCTGCGTTTAGAACTAATATTTGTTTTGTAATCTGGCCATCACTGTGTCATTTTTCTTAATTCCTCTGTATCTTTTATAATTTTTCTAAATTGAAGGGCAGTTGATTCCATGGCATTAACGCTACGCTAACTTAATGCTATCCAATAATTTATTATCCAACTTAATTTCGTTGTTCTACATCATGAAATAGGCTTAATTTTCTTCAACAATCGTCTTTCACTCATTCTTTCTTCTTCCTTCATCAGTCATTTAGTCATACTATTCGTGTTCATGTATCGAAATAACTTTTGTACTCTTGCAATGCGAAAACTCCCTTACACTCTTCCTGTTTAAGAATTATTTTTAGATTTTCGATATCTTACATTTTCCAACACTGCATAGATAGCATAGCATCATCGAATTTTGGTAAGAATCTTGCACTAACTACCCTCTTCTTAAAACTTGTTAAATTTCAAAACTTTTCCATTAGCCTACACATATTTATGGAATATCTTTATTGCAAGCTCATGTACCTTCCTGAATGTCTTCCTTTCAACACTGGTCAAATCTTTGAAATTTGAGCTCCCAAGCTCCTTTTTATGTTAAGCACCCAAATTTCTCCTCCATACAGCCCCGCAGATTTCATTGTTTAATTTTAATGTATCTTTGAATACATTTTTTATAAGTTCTGAGATTTAATTAGTGCAATTACTTTACAGTCGATTAGTGTCAATCGAATGTGCCATCAATCCGCTATCAATCAAACGTGTCAGATTCGTTCAGAAATTTTATTTTCGTCACCTTCTTTCACAACATAGAGAAGAAAAACGACGCAAATATTAACTGTCCAGCACGGCTTTCCGGCTCACGCAGAAGAGTTTGACGTGGCGTCATTGAGGAGGTGCAGCCAGCGCCGGAGGCACTCTTCCCCTCACCCCGACGTCCTCACGTGGGTCCTCCTGCCGGTCTCCGCCTTTGTGGGCGTCGCGTCCCGCCGCCGTCGCCGTCTTTGAGGCGCCTCCTGCCGGCGAAGGCCCTTCGAGAACGTCGTTGCCTCGCGCCGTCGCCCCCGGCCGCCCCTTTGTGGCCGCGCGCTGCCCGCAGTCGCCTGTTTATCTATGCACGGCGCCGCCCGCGGCCCCGCCCCGCCCCGCTCCCTCCCCTCCCCTCTTCTTCGACGGCTGCGCGCGCTTTTGTCGATGTTCTGTCAATGCGCCGCCAATGTTTTGTCGTCCCCGGCGCGCTGCGGCATGGCGGTCATTTTGGGGGCGTTACTGAAGGGCTCATATCAGTTTTACGTTCGATCCTTCTTTGTTTTTAGACTTTCGTGGTTTCGTCATCTCGGGCCTACTGATCTTATGTCAAATCAATTTTGGATTAGAGTGTCGAAAGCCGCATATGTGAATTGTGACGCTGCTTGTAGTAAATAGAGAGAGCTCTTTTGTTATCAACTATTTCTGTTATTAAATCATTTGAAATGGCTTGAAAATTCAGTGTAATAAACTGGTAATATTGGTAACTGTTAACACATATTTTAAAATGTAATAAATGAAAATCATTGTTCGCATATTATGCGCTGTTCATCCGATAGCGATAAAATTTTGCGAACTTATTGTTGGAAATTGAGCGAAGAATATAGGCATAGCACAATGGGAATGTGCGTATGACTTTCGCTTTTAGATGCGCGTAGATGATTTTATGCGTTTATGCTGACTCAAGCGCCCCTGAACGGAAGCTCTACGCAACCCGTCGCACCCTTAAGTATTAAGAGCGTCTTCGTTGCATATTCTGCCCCTACGATATTGAAATATTGGCCGGAGTTATTACTTGAACATTTTTCTCGGACAAGTAAATCAAATTTTTCCAAGACGGTGTCTCAGCGAATGCATGCCTAAACGTGCGGGAGGATGTCTTAACAATGCGATATTTAACAACCATGTCCAAACCAGGAAAGAACAAACCCATACTCGCGAGGGAGACTTTCATCTATTAAAAATGTTGCGTAGCGTAGCTTAAAATGTGATTAACATTTCCGGGTCTACTAGTGTTTAATAAAATTGTTCAATGATCATAGAAACGGAGAGTGCTCATTGCTAGTTTTGTTTTCAACACGCAGATTTGTTCGTAGTAGTCCATTAATGTTCAACAGATAACCTTTTTAAATATTCATGTCTTCCACAATCTAGGTCCATCATGGTCTGACTAATGTCTACAACGCAGTTGTCGTTTTGTCTTTTCCCTTTCTTATTCTCTTCAATAGACACATTCATCGATAGTTCATGTCACAGACTATGACCACACCAGGAAGTTCTGCATTTCTTCATTTCATTCAGAATGTTTATGCTTTTCCTCTGTTCTCCTCATTGTCAATGCCCCATCTTTTCAAGAAACTCTCATCTATAGTCAGTAACACCAAATTTCTAAATCTGTAACTATTCTGTTTCTCCGTTTGTCAAGGTTTCGCTGTCATGCAAATGATTCAAGAAAATATAAGTGTGTACAAATGTTCTTCAAAACTATTTTTGCGATATAAATGTTCATCTTGTGGCAGCAAGATTCGTCGATCGACGGTACATTTTATATTCGCATACATTAACATATTCACCTCTTGCTCCGAGTAATATATCCCATAGGTATAGTAAATGGGTTATTCCGCGAGGTGGCGAGATCCAGCGCCCACTAACCATCGCCTTGTTGGAGATTTCCCTCTCCAGGTATCTCCACCAGCAGGGCACCGCCCTACTAGAGACAAGCTCTAAGCTCCCGACCAGTCTATCGATATATGGTATAGTATCTGTAAGTGTAAGTGAAAGTAACAGGATAGGATATGGAAGAAGTAACACGGGCTCCGTGACATGTTTTGATGGGGTAATGCTTTGCTATACGCGTAATATTGAGTGAAAACCATGTAAAATACTGATCAGAGCATCCGACCTCTAGAATTCTCCGCTACTTGGCTGCTAAATTCGATCTGGAAATGTACGTAATATCAAAAATTCGCCAACGACGGAACTCGAACCAAAGTATCTCACGATCACAGTCGCTGATGAAACAGGAACAATGTTAGTTCTAAGCTAAATCAGTCTAGGCTCAAAGAGAACAAAGAGTTCAGTAGGGCCGTAATATATGAGAGGGCAATGGCAAACATATATTAGGTAAATTATTTGGCAATGTAATAGTAGTCCAAAAAAGGATGAAGTAAGCTTTCGGTATTTCGACGCATTCGTAACTTAAATTATACAAGGTGGTTCAAATATGACCGGGACTGATTTTTTTTCAAATACCCCGACATACGCATTAACTGCGCCGCCTGGAGAGAATCTAGCCACAACCCCCCACCTCCCTCCTTTGCAGGTTAGAACCTGTTCAGTCGCGTCTGGGTCTTGCTAGAACGATGAGTGAACAAAAGGTGCCGCGGTGCGTGGAACAACGCATTATCACCAAATTTCTCGTTGGAGAAAACGTTCAACCGTCGGAAATTTTGCAGAGACTCAAAAAACAGTACAGGGAAGAGTGCCTCTCACGGACCCGTGTGTTTGAATGGTGTAAGTGTTTCAGAGAGGGACGAGAGCGCGTTGAGAATGAACCTCATAATCGTCGGCCGCGAACATCCATAACCCCAACTGGATGGGTGGGACTGGATGGGGACTGGATGGGTGTTATCCATGTAGACTTTCTTACAGAAGCTAACACCATCAATGCAGCTTATTATTCAGCACTTTTGGAAACAGAAATCAAAGAAAAGATCCGATCCAAACGGAAGAGAGGTGGGAAACGGGTAGCATTCCTTCAAGACAATGCACGGCCTCATACTGCTAAAACAACCATGGCAACCATCAGCAAATTGAAGTGGGACCTTCTACCACATCCGCCATACAGTCCAGATTTGGCCCCAAGTGATTTTTACCTTTTTGGACAGCTTAAATCACATTTGCAAGGCATGCGATTTGCGGATAATGACGCAGTCATCCACAGTGTTCGGGAGTGGATATGCCGACAACCAAAATACTTTTATGAAAAGGGCATTAGGATGCTTCCAGGACGTTGGAAAAAATGTATAGAATCTGGAGGGGAGTACTTTGAAGAATGACATGAACAAATAAATTTTTGCTAATAAAGTATTTCGTAAAAAAAATCAGTCCCGGTCATATTTGAACCACCTTGTACATATTAATATGTATGTAAATGTACATATTAATGTAAAAATTAATAATAATATGAAATATTAAATCACTAAAACTCTCTTCAATGGAGCCGCAATATGCTAAATGTTTTTTTATCTAGATAATGAATTACTATTTTTGCATGTAATTTCAAAGAGCAATCAAAATGTAATGATTGCACATGTGGTGAAAATCAAAAAAATAACTTCATAACTTAATAAATGCGTTTCGAAATGGCTACATCCTATGATTTAACATTTTCTGTTGTGATAATTATATTGTCTCCGTTAAATAAATAATTCTTTTATTCTGCATCTCTGCAATGGTAGTTCCAAAAGTTTGATATAAACGAGAAACGTACAGTTTTAACTATAAATAATACATGGAAAAATGTAATAGGATGCTCGTATAATACAAACTTCAAAAATAAAATTCTGTAAATAATGCCCGCTCCAGCCTCACTATATGAACGTGAATTGTGAGATCTGGCAATCAATGACAAAGACTACAAACATCAGCAATGAAATCTCTAAGAAACATTAAAAGTCAATATTAGCTCAGATAATAACAGTTAAGATTTGAATCTCTGCCTTTAGAATGAAAATGAGATGAGATGAGATGAGATGAGATAGAGTAGAAATGAAAGATGAAATCAATATTAAGTTCTTTGCATAATGGGAAATGGGAAATAGGGCGCCCAAAAATTTAGCAGACGTCACGTAGTTACAGAGCTAAACAAGATCTCTTCATTAACAGCGCCATAAACTAAAAATCTCTCCGGTTCTCGGTTATAGTTTCATTTAAACGCAATATACTCAGCAAACGCATTTCATCAATCATTCACTCCGAACCAAAAGCTAATAAAATAAAAAGCTCTACTCGTAACTGTACACTTTTATATAGCTCCGACTATAAAATGATTCGCGGAAAGAGTGGAGCCCTCAACGACAGATAATGAAAGAAGTTGAAACGTACATGAACCAAATGTTTAAGATTAATAATGACTGTCAATAAAAACATTGTGGCTATTGTCTCCTTTTGAAATATTACTTTAGTAGGAATCATTACTTTTAACACGTAAATAAATAGAACATTTTCATACCATGAATAATTTATCAATGTTGCACCAAAATGTGAATTATCTCAAAAATAATGTTTAGGTTAAGCGAAGAAAAATATTTGAAGAATAATATATTTAAAAAAAATACTATCAAAATTCTTCACAAGATAGCAGGTTGACACAGAAAAACACCCAATAAACAGATCTGCTCAGAATAAAACAATACTGGAATACAATTTACAAACGTCACTCTCCTTGTTCCCCATCGATATGGCAGGCTAGCCGAAGTACACCGGTGACAGGCAGTTGTGAAGGACAGAAAAAGAATAATGCCTCCTATTTTTTCCACATAAATAAAATTGGTTAAGTGAGAAATTTCAATTAAGCCTTCTTCGTCAAACCTTTTACAATCCACTGCAGTAGCAACATTGCACTACAACATGTGGCAGTATCACAGTGGCTTACAAAATGGCCGACACGAGATGAGTGTGTGTTGTGATTGAATTTTTGAATGCAGAAGGTGAACTAGTCATTCAAATACATGAAAGACTGAAAAATATGAACGGTGATACAACAGTGGATGTCAGCACTGTTAAACGATGGGTTCGTCGTTGTAATTAAGCTGGAAGATAAACACTTGAGGGGCATCTGAGGTGGGTTGGCTGATGAAAATCTGAGAGGCAGGTTGGTGACGCCTGGTTGCGTCTGGTTGTATTACTTCGCCGAGAATTTGTGGCTTCGATGGTATAACGGTTTGGTATTGCTTGTTGTGACCAAGATTGCGTGTTCAAACTCGATCGAAGCCGTGGATTTTATGGGCAAAGAATTAAATTCTTCTTACGCCTTCCTTCGGGGGGAAGGAAAACCGGCTGTCCCGTGTTGCACATTTACTGTATGTAAAATATCTTTAAACAAACGCAAAATTTAAATTACCTGTTTCGTCGTCCACGTGATATATTCTGTTTCTGCTAGATGTTGCAAGGTGCGTAGCGAAATTTGCCTGGCCAGGCGGAAGCACAAACCTGACGGCATGAGACTCGCTACGTAAAATCATTGAATTCAGAAAAGCCGTGGATTTTTCTGGGCAAAGAATTAAAAAATCCTTCGTACGCCTTCTTTCGGGGGGAAGGAAAAGCGGCTGTTCCATGTTGCAGATTTGCTGTATGTAAAATATCCTCAAACAAACGCAAAATTTAAATCGCCTGTTTCGTCGTCCGAGTGATACCGTCTGTCTCTGCTAGCTGTTGAAAGGAGCGTAGCGAAATTTGCCTGGCCAGGCGGAAGCACAGGCCTGACGGCATGAGACTCACCACGTAAAATCATTGAATTGAGAAAAGCCGTGGATTTTTCTGGGCAAAGAATTAAAAAATCCTTCGTACGCCTTCTTTCGGGGGGAAGGAAAAGCGGCTGTTCCATGTTGCAGATTTGCTGTATGTAAAATATCCTCAAACAAACGCAAAATTTAAATCGCCTGTTTCGTCGTCCGAGTGATACCTTCTGTCTCTGCTATATTGGTGAAAGGAGCGTAGCGAAATTTGCGTAGTCAGGCGGAAGAGGAGGCCTGACGGCTTGAGACTCGCCACGTAAAATCATTGAATTGAGAATTCAAAGGCGCTTAAATCGGACTTGGTCTTCTCCGTCCGCCCGTCCGTCCGCCTGCCGGATGGGGCAGAGCGCCGCCTCCGCCGCCGTGCTTCCGCCCTGGGGACGAGGCGGGCTGGCGGGCGCGCGCGCTCGCGCGCGGGCGGCGGCGGCGGCGGCAGGCTCGCTTGTATTGACCGCCCGCGACCGGGCGGGGCGGGAACTTTTCAGGCGGCGGCGCCGGGACTTGTCAGGTGGCGGGCGAACTTGAACGGCGCCCAGTAATTTCATTTCGCATTACTTTTCGGTTTAAATATGCATGCCATGCAGCGGCGGCTTGGGCCTCCTTGTTCTCCCTCTTCCCTGAGGGGGGTGGGGGTGAGGAGAGCGGGGAGGGGAGGGAGGGGATGCGGTGGCACAGTACGTTCGCCATCCGCTGCTGGTCAGGGCCCGGCAACTCTCCATCAAAATTGGGTACAAAGCTAGAGGTTGCTACTATAGGATGCGCTAGTGTCGCTGGAAAGGCTCGCCTACTTTCGCATATAAAAATTGGTCAAGAAATACGAATACACTTTGATTATGAGCGATTTCTGAAATATATTTCAAAAGAAGTGAAATAATATGTGTTTATCTTCTAAAATTCATTTATTCATAATAATACACGCATGAAAGAAAAGGTAACGCGAACAGCGGCGCGATCTGTTGTATCAAGCGCGTCCCGAGAAACCACGCACGTTTCAAATAACGTTGGTAGCAGTTCGTATTTCAGTTCGTGTAAGAAGGTGATGCTATAATGGTCTCCACCACGTTATATGGGAGTTATAGAGCCCTGCCGCTGGTGACGCCGCCGCTTTCGCCGCCGCCGCAGTGGTTAGGCTCGTGTCGCAGTGATTAGACTGGCGGTGCAAGCGGTCGGGTGGGACAGCACTCCGCATCTCCGGGTATTGCAGCTAATTAACACGCAAGGCGCGCGACCTAGAGGAGGAGTTAAATGTGATAAGGCGGAGAAAGCTATGGGGCTCCTCTTATAACATTGATGTACATATTATGGGTCATCCATTCTACATACACGACAGTCATTTCAGGCGGGGAAAACTTACTGCATCTTTTTCTCAATTTGATGAACAAATTTTTCATATGTCACTTTCCTGACAAACTATTTTTTTCTCAGTCATTTCTTGTCGTTTTCTCTTCTTAGATAACGTAAAGAAGCTTGTGCTTGAAGTGAGTTTATACTCTGAGGGTACATGTAAGTATTACCGAATAAAAAATCAATTTTTGGGATTCAAAGAACTAAAAACTCAAATCTATTAATGATCGGGATTGGGTGCATATTACAAGAGACCGGTATCGTGCACTGCCTTGATATTGCACTGAACCTACCCAGCCGGCCGTCAAAATTGCAGTGCACTTGCTTTGGCGAAAGAGGCAAATGTGGCATATGCACAACAGCGTTTTGAGTCTTGGAATTGCAAACAGAGTTCGTGTAAGTAAAGGCAACGACGAAATTGGAAAAGTAATAAATCAATTCCTACAGAAATCTATACCTTTGTAACCAAAACACTAAAGAAAGTATTTGTTATTAATATCAATATAAACACTTGTGTTGTTGTTTTTTCATCTGAAATGGTTCCCTCAGTAAAACTTGCTGATTACCCAGCGCGAGTATTTATCAGTCATTTTTTCAACTGCCTCGTCTGCCAGGCGCGCTTTGTTCTTCTCCCATCACTCCAGCTCGTCCCACCCTGCCTGCATCTCACCCCCCCATTCCGACATCACCTGTTCTGCCTGCAGCACCTACTTTGCCCACCCTGCCTGTTCCCGCCACGCGTCACCGGCAACAATATCGCTAGATGCATTGCGGATTGCATTGAAATACATTTTGTAAAAAGAAAATTGGTAACGTATTGAAGTGGTAAGCCCCGTGTGGGGTTTTTCGGTTTCTCAAAAGTCTTTGTTCTAAAATTTTTGTGTGACATCCCTACATGAATACATATATTTACATTAATGTAATAAATACAATTTGTCTATCCATACAACATCCTGTAAATAAGCAACTGCTGGATAGAGAAATACCTCCCCCCAAGATGTGTATAAAACAGATTTAAGACAAAGAATTTAGGTATTTTAAGGCTGAAAGAATGAATTCAGCAGAAGCACAGGTAACCCGCACAACCCACGGCACGCCGAAATGATCGGGAATAGCTCGAAAACTGTATTTTGTAGTTCCTAAAAATTATGCTTTTATGTGTTGGAAGTTTCTTAGATTTTAATCTACAAAATGAGACAAATTTAGATCTTCAGTTAAATGTTGGAAAGCTTAGCTCTTCCAGTTAATTGTACTTCATGGCGCTAAAGGTCAGAGACACGCATAATCTCGAGAACTGAACTACATTAAATTAAATGTTTGATATTGTATGGTATGTAAACGTAGGGATACAACAAACATGTTTTTGTTGATTAATAAACTATTAGCAATAATATAATGTGTACTCATGCTACAGTACTAGGCCTGTATGTTGCAACGTACAGTTCAGGGACTGCGGTTGCTCGAAGTTGGATTCCAATAGGCGGTTATTTTCATATTTAAAACATTGATTTACATAATGCGGAATGCATACACGGGTCCAAGTAGTTTTTATTAAATGCTTCTACAAGTATTTGTTCTTCATTAGTGGGACTTAATATTTTGTCATTCCATTGTTTCGCTTGCCGAATTATTGACAGGAAAATTTTCATTCATAACAACCTGCCATTTTTACCACGATGGCTTGTTTATTCTCGCGAAAACTGTTGGAAATTTCCCTCCTAAAGTGAAAAAACGTTGAATCCCAATTTATACTATTAGCTTCTCGTTTTCGAAATGAAGGTGCGTATTTCTAGACATCTATTCAGAGAGCGTGTGACAGACTTGCTTTGATGCCCTGTTCAGTCATTCATTTGATTGTAACATGTTCATTCGCATCACAAATCCAATAACTCGACGCGAGTGCAAAGGGTTCTACTGAAGAGACATGCACAAAAATTCCTCGCAGTTATCGCGTATATGCAGGTGCAGTCAGCGACTCTCATGGCCCAATATTTACTTTGGCTAATGAGTAGCTGATCGGAAGCCGAAAATCACAAGTTCTAGGCACGACCAAGATAAAAGAATCATCATTCTTGGTGTAGTGTATACAAATCGATACAATTTATCACGGGTGTTAATAAAAATGTGTAGTTTATACATTTTTGGTACTGTGAGAAAATTCTTTCACGGGCGAACGAGTAAATGTCTCAAAACCAATTCCATTTGGATTTACTTTCTAATATACCTGAAAAAAGGCTTTCTGAACTAAAATAGTCCATACGGTTTGTGTAGGAGATCTAACTTTATGCTACGTGTATTTTTGAACTACACGTCGATATTGCGAGATATATTTATCAATCATTACATGTTAAATAATGGAAACGATAAAGTAGACATAAGAGAAAAGAGACATTTATGAGATCATTGGATGGAATTATTTAAATTTCAGAATTATTATTAACGACTGCGGCAATATATTACCATTGGACTTGAATTTGACGTTTTGGCCATTTCTCATTAGAAGAAAGAGTTCCCCACAGGAAGTTCGCAGTTACAAGAAAATATCAGATGTTTTTTTCTTGAGGAACGTCTCGCGAATGTCGGTCAACTATCTCTGATGAATCACATAACAAGTCCATGTGTCGTATTGCGGTACAGTTAATTTGCCAAACAGAAAATGTTATTACTTACTTTATCGAAACTAATTAATCAATTACTTCTATTAAAAATTGCATGTGCAAAGCATAAACAATAAAATAAAGTATTCTGTTTGGTGTACGTGATTCCAGATTGGGATATGTACCCGGTATTTTATTAAAATATTAATTTTATGCGTAAAAATAAATGCAGAGTTATATATTTTTTCAGCGTGGGTACATTATTTCTTTTACAAGACGATCGGGCGTCTGATAAAACATCAAACTTCCGTCATTGCAGCGGGCGCAAGAAGATTGTGTAAGAACGGGACCGACAACGACAGAGGAGAATTATTACACGTGACAGAAGTGCAACCCTTCGACAAATTGCTGCAGATTTCAATGCTGGGCCATCAACAAGTGTCAGCGTGCAAACCATTCAACAATACATGACCGATATGGGGTTTTGGAGCCGAAGGTTTACTCGTGAGCCCTTCAAGACTGCACGACACAAACCTTTACGCTTCGCGTGGGCCCGTCAACACCGGGATTGGACTGTTGAGGACTGGAACACGTTGTCTGGTCTGTCGAGTATCGTTTCACATTGTTTCGTGCGGATGGCCGTGTACGAGTATGGCGAATCAATGACCCTGCATGTCAACAGGGGGCTGTTCAAGCTGGTAGAGGCTCTGTGATGGTATGGGGCGTGTGCATTGGAATGATATGGAACCCCTGATACGTCTAGATACGACTCTGATACGTGACACGTACGTAAGCATCCTGTATAATCAACTGAACCCATTCAATAACCGTTGTGCATCCCGACGTACTAGGGGAATTCCAGCAGGACAACATCACAGCCCACACTTCCAGAATTGCTACAGAGAGGCTACAGCAATACTTCTGAATTTAAACACTTCCACTGGCCAACAAAATCCCCAGACCTGAACATAATTGACCATATCTAGGATGCCTTGAGGTTGCTGTTCTGAAGAGTTTTCCACCTCCTCGTACTCTTAGGAGTTTGACTTTCCTACAGGGTTTATGGTGTCAATTACCTCCGGCACTTCAGACATTAATCGACTCCATGCCACGCCGTGTTGCGTCACTTCTGCGTGCTCGCTCGTTATTAGGCAGGTAGACCCGTTTTTTAGCTATTCAGTGCAATATCTGATCAAAACTTAAATGAAAAATCAACTCTAGAAAAATAGGCTAATGCGAGGAAAAATTAAAAACCAAAAATTTGTAAGGATACATTATAAATTATTTATTCAATATGGAAGTTATACCTGGAGGTTTTATGAATTCATAAGTCAATTAAATCGTTGTCGTTAAACTCGTACGTTTTAAAAGTCTCCAGTTTCACTGCTTTTATCTTAAAAACGACAAAGAAACATACTTTATAATCAAGAATCTTCATCGTCGCAAGAAAATTTTAAGACTTTTTGGCGCCTTCGCTAAAAGACGCTCAAATCTGCCTCGTGCGTATCCTCCTGTCACTGCCACATCGCTGTTTCTGTATTACCGCAACTTGCCTCGCCTTCTCATCCGCTCCTGACCCATCAACCCATCACGCTAAGCCCTCCCCAGCCCCCACGCCCCCGCCCCCCGCCCCGCCCCCCTCCGACCCACCGCCGCCCACATGTCACTAACTCTGTGAGCCCCACCAGAACCTCAATGCGTCGTATCCCATCACCGCAACTTCCTGACACATCCGAGTCACAAGAGACCGCCATTGCCGCTGCAACCGCAGCTGGCTACGGACCAACGACCACGGACAGCGGCACCTCCCCCGGACGGCGCCTCTCTGCCCCTCGTTGACAGTACATTCCCAACCCCCATCCCCACCACCACCACTATCATCACACCCACAAACACCAGTTAAACCTCCACAACCACCACCACCACCACCACTACATCTACTAACATCTCCACTATGTTGAACTCTACATCCACCACTACCTCAACTCCACAACCACCATCCCTACATCACATCCATCCCCACAACTACCACCACCACTACATGTACCTACCGTCACCATCACCACCACCGACACCCCTACATTACCCTCCACAATCAGTATCACTACATCTATCCTCACAACCACCACCACCACCACCACCACCACCACCACCACCACCACTGCATCCACAAACACTTCTACTTCAACCTCACAATCTCTATCACTACATCCACCTATACATCCAACCCCCACAATTACATTCACCACCACTACATACATCTGCACAACCACCACAACCTCTACCTACACCTCTGCAACCATCACCATCACAACATGCATGATCACCATCACTACATCCACCCTCACAACCGCTACCTAAAAAATCCACCACCACCTCAAAACCAGCACCTTCACCTCTGCGACAACAAACACCTCCCACTCCACAACTATTACCACCTCGATATCCACCTCAGCAACAACCATCTTCCCAACAACCACCAGCTGACCCGCCGCGCCACCACCACGACAACCCTACCACTATATCATCAGCACCACTTCCCTTAATCACCTCCCCAAACCGCAATCTCTATCGCCGAGCCCCCTCCTCGTCCTACGGCTCGCCCTTCGGCCTAGGGCGGTCCCTTCCGCCGCCGCCGCCGCCGCCGCCGCCGCCGCCGTCACCCTCGCGAGGCCGCCGAAGTGGCGCCTGCTCCTTGGCTGGCCTCCGCTCTCAAGACGCGGCGAAACGATCTTCAGCAAGGGCCTTTTGCCGGGCGGGGCGGGGGCGGGGCGGGGCAGGGCGGGGCAGGGCGGGGCAGGGCGGGGCAGGGCGGGGCAGGGCGGGGCAGGGCGGGGCAGGGCAGGGCAGGGCGGGGGCGGGGGCGGGGGCGGGGCGGAAGCTGGAGTGGAGACGCGCTTAAAGGGCTTTCCGTCCGGGGCCACGACTTCGTCGCGCTCGACCGCGAATATCTCAAAACGGATCAAACTTATTCGTCGGGGCCGAGTTTTATAAAGTTTTCCTGCAAACACAGGGGTTTGTTTCGTTTTGTTCGCGCAACTTCCGTTTTTCTTCGGGGGCTGCCGGCTTAGCGGCGGGCACTGAAGGCACGCGGGATAGGTACCTTCTTTCAGCGCCAAGGGAGTTGGCAAGTCGATACCTCTCTGGTTGTCGATGGTTCCGGAAAAGTGGAACACGTCTTTTTTCATTATAGCTATGTCATTATAGGCTAATTCTAGCTATAAATTATAGTTGTAAATTTGTAAGTAATGTTAGTTATAAAGTTGTGAATAAACACAGTTTTTGTTTATTGGCATTGCATTATCAAAGTTAATTGTACATATGGTTTTTAATTTAGTTATGACACGAATCTTTGAGCTGCAGAGTGGCGATTCAGTTTTTTATCGAATTTTGTAAGTACGATATACGATTATTCAGATCCAGCCGGTTGAATCCTTGCAGTAAAACTACTCGCATAATTCTTCCCTGATTAGTAAACATAAGGAAAATTCTTAGAACGTTTTGGTTCATAATATTATGGATGAAGTTGGCTTAGTGTTTTAATTTTTTGAGAAGTTTAAAAAAATAAATGAAAAATCAAGTACCGTTTTTAATGATTTATTGTAACATCGGTGTCATCAATTGATTAGACATGATAATTCTATTCTACCACCTTTCGCATATAAATTCTGTGTTAGGGAACACTCGACATTGGGTTTCTACGGTTTTCAAACATTTTGTAATCTGTTATTTAATCCATATCTGAGCAATTATTTTTTGTAGGAATTTCACATCGATGAATTAAAATATTTTTTAATATTTTCTGATTTCAAAAAACTTAATACTTGCTTTCGTATTTTTTAACTTCTTTCATTAAATATTTTTGAATTTATAATTACTTCAAAATCAACAATTAATGTTGAAAAACAAACTAAAAGGTTAGTGTTGTAGGCTTATGTGTTTATCGGAAAACAGTGTTTTGTGACATTTCGGCGAACTGGGAGTGCAATTTATTGCCTTGTCAATCAGTTGCATTCTGTGGTCTTTGATGTATTGAACGGTAAATAGTCAATATTAGTCCTATCATTCCCCGTTTGACTGTTGCTTCTACCTACTGACGAGTGACGTATTTCCCATTGTATGTGTTTTCCCTAGTAAACCCTTCGGTCATCTAGCCCCAGGGAGCACGTTCCCTTAGCGGCAACAACAGTCCTGAACAACAGGGAAAGTTTGAATGATTTATGTTGAAAATTATTGTGAGCGAACTTGATTGATGTGATTTCTAATTGTTTCCTCGTTAGTTCTTCCAGTGTTAACAATTTTGTTTAATTGACTTATGAGATATTTCCCCAAACTATTACAATATTTGAAAAATGTACTCTGGATTTGGTACTTTTTGAACACAAAATGGTATGTGCTACTTTTTGGAACGAATTTCTATTTCAGGAACCTTTCAAAACAAATATAATTGAAAGAACATTTCGGTACATATAAGAACTTTTTTTTACATGTGAACTTTAGTTACCTTTCGAAAGTATTGTTTGTAATATAAAACATCAATATTTCCATCTACATCATTGTTGTTTGCTTCAATGGTAAAACGTTTATTACGCCATTGTACCTTTAATCATATTAAGAATTTTTCTATTTTTTTCTTCTTGGACAGGTCACTTATTATAATAATTTTATTTCCGTATTTTTACAATATTTGTTCACATACCATTCATTGATATTATTTGTATCTTTTCATTTCTTTTGCATTCGATGAGATTTAAGAGAATGTAAACCAGAAAGAGAGCATATAGTATATTTTAGCTATACTCATAAATTTAATCATGGTCCAACTCCCTCTCAATTGCAAGAAATATCAAAATCTCTTATATGGAAAATATTAAAGTACAAACGTAATAGTTCATTTGTGAGTTTGAAACGGTTAAGCATATACTATCAAATTCTCTTCAATTATAGTCAATTATTCCGACGTATGTCTCTTGGGCTTTTCAGTGCGTTTTGTGTGTTGATATGCCGCCCAATGAGTCCCTGGCATTAAATCTTCAATTTTTATTGAAGAACAGTATCTTCAAATTTTCTTATTTCGAACTAAGACGGGTGTTTCGACTCAGTTCTGGTATTAGTATCGATATCAATATATAAACTAGGATTCACCATGTTTTCGCTTCCTCGAGCCAAGGTCAGTTGCTCCCAGCTCTCAGCAAGCGGCAGAGACGCACCGGGAACGATAACACATTTTCTTACACCCATAAGTAATAAAGACGTACTGTAACAGCAGATTATTGACAATTAAGAAGTTTCTTTTAATCTTATGAATGAAATAAATATACACTAATTGAACAATCTGTGTGACCGTCCGTCATTCACGATTAAGCCCTCGTCGCTTTGGGAAAAGCGATATGTTACTCGACGAGTCTGTCTGCTGATGAGAAACTGGATTATTTCGCATTCTTAAAAAAACACTGTTATTATTATTATTATTATTAATTTTAAAAACCGATATAAAATAGGGAGAGATGTATCGAGTGGAAGGTAAAGAATGGGAATAAATCATTATAAAGACACCTTCCGGTCCTCTGCTTGGAGGCCTCGAAAACTCAACAACGTAAATACATTAAAAAATTGTTTAAAGTATCGAGGACGCCGCACTATGCTAGTTTAAATACATTGTATATGAGAGCAACATCACAAATATCTTTAGGGAAAGTAGCGTGAGTAATTTCGAATTTAGAACGTGATTACAAAGGCTGAGGGCACTGATATGTCATTCATTCAAAGCGTATACAATTTTACCCTAATTTTTAGAAAATATGCACTACTCAGTAAATGAACGAACAAAATTTCGATCTACGTGTGCTTGTGTAGCCGTATTTATTTTAATTACGTATATTACGTCAAAGAACAAAATTAAATAAGCAGCCTTGTAATTTCCATGTCTGAACGTGGACGTATGGTATTTACATTAAAATACGTTTCGTTGTAATTTACTCTGGATAATACACACGTAATAAAGAAGCATAGTCATAATGGCAATTAATCGTTAAATTTCGATTCGAGAGCAAAACGAGGCTTAGCATAACAATGTACAGAACCGGTCACAGGCTTCTCTCGCGATTGTTTTACATTGCCATTTGAAAATAGCAAACACTGTTGTATTTGTATGATCGGTTGTCGCGCTCAACAAATGTGCCAACTGCTTGTTAGAGATGCCTCGTGTTTGGCTCGTAAATGGTCGATGTCAATGGGGTTTTGGGAGCGTTTGTTTCTCTTAAAGTAAATTCGTGATCTGATCGTTCGCTCTGTGGAAATCACCCGAATCAACGAAGCTGCACAAGAATATTGCAGTAAAAAAATAAACCATTTAGATTATATTCTGCATTTAATACGAGGAGGTTTGAGCACAGTGAGCCTCGGAGAGGGAGAGCGAGGGAGAGGGAGAGACAGAGAAAATGAGAAAGAAATTTGCCATAGTCGAAAATTTAGAATTCATTGAAAATGAGACTGTACATTACCTTATTTAAAGATGCGAGTTTGTAGAACATATTTCATTTAAAACAAAAATCTATCTTCATTATTGTACTTTGCAATTTAAAAATACAGGTAGTTCTTCGAAAAAGGAGTTAGCATAACTTTTTATAGCATCGTTTATTACATACTAGGAGAATATTTAAGGACAACTTTGGAGCCATTTTTAGAGAAAAATGTTTAAAAATTCCATGTTTCACGCCAAATTACGCAAAAACTATTTATATTTACGAAGATACTTATATTTATATTTACCAGACGTTATTTAAAATCTGTATACAAAGAACAGATTTACTTAGGAAAAACTCTTTCTTCAATATTGTAGGGAGACACCAAAAAAATTGAAGTTTGGACAATTTTCGAAAAATCAGCGATTTCAATGAAAATGAGACTTTACAAATTATTTTAATCGCCCTCTGTGCTATTCGATGATGAAGTTTATTGCAAAAATTGCGGGCTACTTTTTTTAAATTTTGGAAATACTGAAGCGTCATGTAAAACCCCAAAAATCAAAATATCCGTTTTAAACTCAGATGGGCTTGAGTTCCTATAAATCGATCGAGGAATATTAATTTTGGAGAAAATCAGCTAACGGTTGTGGTGCAAGTGTTGACGACAGACTGAGTGACGAACGTTTTCCCGTCAACTTGTTTTTTTTGAAATCAAGTACCTACAAAAAAGAGGAAGTACTTTAGTATATAAGTGGATAACAAAATGTATCCTCTTTTTCGTTAGTAGGGCCGACAATGAGAGCTTTTTTCTACTAAAACTTCGTAGTCTTCAGATGCACGATTACAATTCATTCTCTTACGAACTGGAGGCGACAAAACAAATAAGTCGTGACCATCAGTGCCTCTGGGAAAAGGGGCCGCAAGAACAACAAAAAAAGGTTCAAAATATTTATGCCCTTGGAATAAATTGAAAACGGCAAATATTTAACACAAACTTACAGAAAATGACTGAAATAAAATTTTATACTCATAGCCTTAGTTCTGAAATATATAAAATTTTACTTCTATTATATTGCTATTTATTTTGGAGCCTATTGTTAACTTGCTCAGTGGTATTATGGAATAGGATTGTTGACTTTCTCTCTGGAATAGGTTTGGTATGCCACTGTTTATTAAGGTGGACTTCATATTTTTTTTGTACTCGTAAGCTTCTTTTCAAACGACAAGTTAATTTGAATAACTCGTCCAAACTTTACAACAAAAAACACTGTACCGGAGTACGTTAAAAAAGAATTAGCGGTAAATGTAAATGACTGTTATAAATACTCTTTAAAAAGAAATCAACATTAAAAAAAACTTACATAATTTCAACCGGTTTATAGCGGACCCCTTGATCCCTTGTTATTCTCCTTTGAATTGACAATAGTACATAGTATTACTTAAATGTGGGAGAGAATGTCTTTACCTTTAAAATTTCCAAGCAAGTAGATCCATTTTAATATGTCTTTACTGCAAGAGTTGAGTTGGGTTACTGATTTGTAAATAAGTCATGTATTTTCCGAGAGCCTTCCAGCATTAACTGAATGTTCGTTCTCCTTCAAGCATGGGAGTGTTTTATGCACACGAAAGCCGTAATTGTAATAATACAGGTAACGTGGATTTTTAAATGACATAAATATATTACTACATTTGATGGTCGTGCGTGTTAGAGAGAAGATTACGCTAATGATACGGATATAATTCAGGGGGAATAGAAATTAAATTTCTCTTCGGTTATCAGTAGCGTTGAAATATAAATAAGAGGACTACAAAATATGTTAAAAATGTATGAGCGCTTTAGTCTCTCTCGCTTGTATTGATCGCAATTTCAATATAAACATCATGAATAACCGTCTCGTATATTCTGTATTATTTGTTGCAGTTGTGTGTATTTTATCCAAATCCAACATATGTGTACACCAAATTCAATTCTTGTCTCTTCAATTCATTGAAATTATTTCTTAATTAGATGAAATGTGTTCTGAAGTTTACGAGTCTTTTCAAGCTTCTTCCAAAATCTACACTTTTATTTCCCAAATATTTACAAAACTCTCCACAGCAATATCGTCTGTTCGCGACTTTATCGCCCTGCACGAAGAAGGCAAAGGTACCAAGAAAATTGCATAGGTACGGAGGGCGCATAGCATCAGCGGAAGAATTCACGGCGCAGCGGAGCCAGGCACAAAACTGCGACGAGGGACCTCTCTTATCCCGCTCGCGCTCCACCGTGCGGGATATGAACCGCAAACCCTCGCGCGCATGGGGGGGGGGGCTTACCGATCCCGCTACACCTCTGTTGGCGACGGCGAGGGTGGCGGGAATGGCGGGGGTGGCAGGGGGTGTGAGGCGGTGTGTGTGGCGGGGTGTGTGGCGGGGTGTGTGGCGGGGTGTGTGGCGGGGTGTGTGGCGGAGGGCGAGGCGGAGGGCGAGGCGGAGGGCGAGGCGGAGGGCGAGGCGGAGGGCGAGGCGGAGGGCGAGGCGGAGGGCGAGGCGGAGGGCGAGGCGGAGGGCGAGGCGGAGGGCGGCCACCCCGGGGTTGGATATCGTGCAAACCCCTCGGGTGCGGTTTTGCTTTCCGTTTTACACACCGAACATTCCGGGCGCGTGCTTGGGCGGAGCGGTGGGTCGCGGGAGAGGAGGGGTCGAGGCGGAGGATGGGCGCGCCTCGTTCGCTGCCTGCGCCCTTTGTAAGGGTCAAGAGCACTTTGTCCTCTCTTTCCCCGGAGTCGTATACGAGGTGGCAGCGGCTGCGGCTGCTGCGGAGCCCGCCCGCCTGCCCGCGGCGCAAACGAGACCTGGCACCATTTCCCCGGACCGATACAAATATTCGGGTGGGGTCCGCGGGGAGCGGAACCTGGGGGTCGCGGGGTGAGGGAGGAAGGGTGCCGGGCGGCGTTAGAGCACCGCTGTATTATTGCGCGGGCTGCGGTATTGTTTGGGTTTCATTTCGCTTTGCACCGGCGACTCCATCGCGTTTTATGCGTTTGGGCCGCTCTCGGACAACAAGCCGGTGTTCGCTGTTGACTTCATTGAGGGTGCGGGGCGGGGCGGGGCGGAAGCCCGGGGTGGCTAGGCGTGGGGAACGCTCTGCTCCGGTGCTGGTCGGGGGAGGGGTGATCGCGGGGAAAACGGAAATGGCTGAAACGAGCTGACAGAGAGGAACCACAGGTGGTGGGAGGAAAATGGGAACTGGAAGGGGTGTGGTAAGTTTTTGGAAGGTGGCGTGTGGAGTCGTGAGGAACGAAATGTCTTTTTCGTGATTAGTGGTGTGTGGTGTGTGGTGTGAGGCCAGGTGAGGAACTTGATGGCTATCGAAGAATAACGAATATATGAGAGGAAAGGGTGTGCATATATTGAAGATAAAATTACAGGAATCAAGTAAGCCAGATTGGACGAGAGCTCAGCAATTAGAAACAGGAAAATGATGTTAAAGAGCCTATTATATGGAAGCAAGTTTTAGGAATACGTCCTTGACTCTTACGATGGAGACAACAAGGGTAGATAACTGCAAGAGCTGCGAGAAACCACAGGACAGGAGGTTAACGAGAAGCGACAATTACACTTACATTAGGGAAGGTAGTGTGAAAGGACGGAGTTTCAAGTGTGGTTGGCCCCAACAGCGCGTGTGTCACGAGGCGTATGCACGGGAGCAGGATATAACGCCGTGCCTGGGGAACGCGGAGGGATCAGGGAGAATTGCGAGAATCGCAATCGGAGGATGGGAACGGCGCTCGGCGAAAGCAACGGGCACGGCAGTCGAGTGGGCGGGATCAACGTGGCAGCGTGGATCTAGCAACGCGCGCGACAGCGATGTATAGCGTGGAGTGGACGCGGGGTTCCGCAGGGGCCGAGAGCGTGGCACGAAATCGCTCGCACTTTGGGTTGGAGCAGGGGGGTAGGGATGAGCGGGGCAGCCCGGTCCAGGGAGCGGGGCGAGAAGGTACAGTACAAGGCGAGGGGTACAGTGAGGTGGGGTGGGTTGGAAAGGTCTGGGCGAGGCGGATTGTAAGAGACAAGGTAAGGCAGGGGACCCGGTTGGACAAAGCGGGGCAGAGAAGAGCAGGAGATGGTGCGGAATAGACTCGACCCGGGGAGCGGGAAGGAGTTTGTAGTGGAGAGGGTGGAGCGGGTAGCAAGAGGCGAGGCAGGGTGGAC
This sequence comes from Gryllus longicercus, assembly GCA_038098605.1. Classification (NCBI taxonomy): domain Eukaryota; kingdom Metazoa; phylum Arthropoda; class Insecta; order Orthoptera; family Gryllidae; genus Gryllus; species Gryllus longicercus. Next base: position 73,564 of record JAZDUA010001034.1, read on the forward strand.
TATAGAGCAAGGTGGGGTAGGAAAGGGCAGGGGATGGGGCAGGTTTGGCCCCTTACAGAGAGCGGGGATGGTTGGTTCTGTTTGGAGCGGGGCAGGGCACGGTGGATTGGTCGAAGCGACGAAGGGCGGAACTTAGGGCAAGGTGGGGAAGGGAAGGGAAGGGGAGGAGATGGGACGGGCTTGACCCGTCGCGGGGAGGTTTGTTACTGGTTGGAGCGGGGACGAAGTGGACCGCGGGGCAGGGCACGGCGCGGGTTGGACGAGGAGAGGCAGGGTGGACTTTGTAGTGCAGCGGGTTGGAGAGGGGCTAGGCTGGGAGGTGCGGGGCGGGGTGGGGCGGGGCTGGTCTGGGCTGGTCGGGGCGGGGATGCAGGGGAGCAGGGCTAGGCGAGACTTGGGGTCGGGGTCGGGGCGGGACGGCGCTGGGCAAAGCAGAGCGGTGCTCGGACAACGCGCCGGGGTGGGGTCCACTTATTGGCGTCCACACAGGTGCACGTCGCTCTGTTCCGCCCGGCCGCGCTCCGCCGCCGCCGCCGCCGCCGCCGCCGCCGCCGCCGCCAACACCGTCGTGCGCGTGCATCCCACCCTTTCTGCCCCGCGGCAGCGCGCTGAGATACGTCCCGCTCAACGCCCGATGCCCACAATGAGGCGCCGCTGCAGCCGCCCCGGCGACGAAAATGCGGCTTCATAACGAATGCACCCCTCAGAGAAAGAACTAAAGCAGTGTCGAGGAGGGAAAAAAAGCGGTGTTTTGTGAATACGTGGTATGAAACGTGATGTTGTATTCCATTGTTATAAAAGGGATTTACAAATGCTCTGTGTTATTCATAATACGAAGCAAATAGTATAAATGCGGTTATTAACCAAATTTGGTTTAATTTTTGTTATTTAATTAATGGGAAGCGAAAATTATATTTATTCACAATAATACTTTAATATTCGTTTGCGGCAAGCCCGCATAACGTTGGATGGTACACCGAGAGAAAAAAGAGAATGTTCGTATTAGTGGCAATTTTACTCTCTTCATGCTTTTTAATTTTGTTCATATTCTTAAATCTCGGTTATATTAGTTCATTTAGTCCCGTTTGGCAAATTTCTGGAAAATTCCGTCCGTGAAATATGAGCCTGAGTGCTGTATTCTCACCTCTCTGTCTCTGTCTCTGTCTGTCTGTCTGTCTGTCTGTGTGTGTCTCTCTCTTTCTCTCTCTCTCTCTCTCTCTCATAAGAAATTTCTCTCCTTCCGGATTTGCTATTTCTGTCTCTCTTCCTAGTGCTCAAATCCTTTCTTTAAGGTGGACTCCTCGCTGCTCCCCAGCCATTCCTTCGCGGCAGGTTGATGCTTACTTTGCAATGGTGCTTCCTTGCCATCTCCATGGTAACCTCTCCGTGACTCCTTCCGACGCTTTTACTGCCGTTGCATTTTCCTGTTGTGTCCGCCGATTCCCTTTTGTGACCTACTTCACCACTAGAGCTTTGTACTTTGCTTGTGCAGAGCTTGACTCGCTGTCCCCGTTGCGGTCAATTTCGGAGGCACTCGCTGGTTTAATTTCCTCTTCTTATTGCGTTTCTTTTCTGACTTGTTTTTTTCTTCTCCTCTCACATTACATAGCTGTCCCACAGCGCATATTAGTTCAACTCCGTACAGCGCTCGTTTGCCGACAAATTAGCTGCTATGGGTCTAAATCTTCGCGATATCTCTTCACCAATCTTCTTGGTCTCCAATTTACTCCTCGACTGTTCTTGTTGCACCCAGCTATTTTATATTATATGCAGTTCCCCTCATTTCATTACCTCTTACACCTCTTTAACATATCAGACACGTCTCCTAACTTTCATTGTACTTTCTCTCCGTAAGCAGTCCTTTATTTAATTTTTCTAGTGTTCTCTTCATTTGAATATATGCTGTGCGATCATACATGCTCGAACAATATGGAACTCACAGTTGTACATGTCAATTAATTTCACTCATTCTTAAGTTTACATATGGCATTACATGTTACCATATATTACTTTTCTTTCATTCGTTTTTTCCCGAATGTTTTTTTCCTTTTTACTTCTCTCAACCTTACTCCCATGAACTTCTAAAACATCTCTCAATCTTACTCCATTTTTCCCGCGTTTATCTTCTTTTGTGACAACCTTCCGCCTTTCATTTTGCGCTGTTTGTTCTTCCCATCGTTCCATTGGTTTAGAGGTCTCTTTAATCTACCAAACACTACTTTCTACTTGCACTGCTGAATTCACTCTGCAGTTTATTCTCGCTCTCTCTCTCTCTCTCTCTCTCTCTCTCTCTCTCGCTCGCTCTCTTCCAGTTCTCGCCCTGACTGCACTTCCTTCGGTTCTCGCATTCCCACACGGGCACTCTACGCCTTCACGCTTTCCCGTTCATTTTGCACCATCTGATCGTCTCGCCATTCCACTGCCTTATCCGCCTTCTTAATCCACCTGCAATTATTTTTATTGCATATCCTTCCTGATCCACATACATTTTATTTTTTCTACAGCTCTCTTGGCCTATTTTACACGTCGCTTCCCCTTGTCTCCGAGATTGTCTTCACTCGTTCCAACTTTACGCCGCCAAACGTTTCCTTACATTGTTTGGTTGATTGATTAATTGATTGGTGTTTCCGGGAGCGTCAACTGCTACGGTCACTAGTCTCGTAATGCATGTTTTTATGCGAGAGATGGAGGCTAGAGATGGAGAGATGGAGAGTGAGATCGGGCGCCGACCTATACGTCGGCTAGGTGTTTCGGCTGGTTTTCCCCAATCAGGTATCTCCCGGAGAACTGCCGCACCTCGGACAAGCTATAAGACCCTCACTAGCCTACCAGAATGTGTGGTAGTGTAGTGAATGTAGGTGTGTGTGTGTGTAAGTACGGGATGAGGATAGGACAAGGAAGAGGAAAGAAAGAAAAACTTGATGTCCGTGGCTCCGGCATTCGCGTGGTGTTGGCCGGAGAAACAGAAGAAAACTCAAGAGCAAGAATCAGAGCAAGAATTCTCCAGACAGCCACTGAACTTGACGCCCGTGACTATCCAGATAGTGTCTAAAATCTTGCAACGGTCGTGACTCGAACCTAGGACCTCCCGGCCGTGACATCAATTGATGCACTGAGCTGCCTAACCCGGTTTACATTTTAGATTATCTACTCTTCCCGCCATTCCTGTATCCTCCTTAATCTGCCGCACTTTTATATTGCCCACCCTCCTGACCCATCCTGCATTTCCTTTTTTTTTTCTAGAGGTCCCTCGGGCTCTTCTCCGTGCCGCGCGTTTCCTCGCGCGCTCGCCTTCTTTCGCGCCGCGCTCGCGCCCTCTGGCGCCCCCCCCCCCCCGCGGTGTCCCTCTGCGTCCGCGGCGCGGGCGCCTCTTTGCCTCGCGCCCTCCGCCGCCGCCGCCGCATACTGCTCTTTACTGCCCTATAACGTTCCGATCGTAAAAATTTATAGACTGTTGTCCATTACCGGTGGCCCGACGGCCGGCGGGCGCGGTACGGGCGGGGCGGGGCGGGGCGGGGCGGGGCGGGGGCTCGGCGGAAGCAGTGCAATCTCTGTAGCAGAAGCGGCTTCGGCGTGGAGCGGCGCCCTCGGAGGCGCAGAGCGGCGCGGGGCGACGGCGCACTTTGAGACTGCACGATGGGGGACGGGGGAGGGGGAGGGGGCGAGATTGCGAGCGGCGGGCGGGGAAAGCAAACGTAAAGGAAGACGGCGCGGGTATAGGGGTGGAGGCTGCGGCAAAGGTGGCGAGCGGGGTGGGCGGGAAGGGACACAGAGAGTGGGGTGGGGTGGGTAAATGTGTCGCGTGGCGGGGGTGGCGCGTGGCGAAGCGGGGCGAGCCGGGGGGCGTACGGCGTAGCGGGGAGGGGCTGGCGCGTGGCGGGGCAGTCGCGTGGCGGGGCGGTGGCGGGGCGGTCGCGTGGCGGGGCGGTCGCGTGGCGGGGCGGACGCACGGTGGAAGAGGCGCTTGACGTGGCGGGAACAGTGGCTTGTTTTGGACATGGTCCGGTGTGTGGGGACGGGGCCAGGCGCGAGGTCGGTACCAGAGGCGGGTAAAGAACCGAGGGGGCGTGGGGGCGTGGGGAAGTGGGACGGAACTGCACCGAATTGATGCGATGTCTCAGAGTGGGTGAAATGAAGAAGATGCAGCCGCGAGTGTGAGGGTAACGGCAGTGGGAAAGTTTGCGTGATCATCCAAGGGTAAAAAATGGTGAATGAAACCACGGCAAACGTATAATGAAGTGAACACGAGACTTGAAGAAGGTGTAGAAAATGGGGTAAGAGTATCTTGTGTGTTGTGGTGTTGCTAAGATTTAAGATGGTACCTTTGTGGTATGGGTGTGTGATGTCGGTAATGAGGAAGAGGCAGGAATGAATAGATGTAATGGTGAGACGAGGGGTTGAAAATTGAATTGACGATACCCAAGGGAACCACCAATGCTAATGAAACGATGCGTAAGGTGGAAAGAAGAATGTTACGAGGTCTGAGAAAAGCGCAAGTGTTTGAAGCAGGCGTGGTGTTGAAGGGAGTTGCACAAAGTTGGGGCTGGAGTTGAATTTTGAGGTGGTGGAGAGACTTAGGTGATACGATCGAAAGAGCAAAAAGAAAATACAGCGATGAAACTATGTGAAAGTAAAACAGGTGGTTACCTCTCCAACCGTGAGGGAGCTTCAGCAAATAGCAGGCTGTGTCCTAAAAGTGCGCAGGAGTGGCCGACGATTGATCGGGTGGGATGTTCGATGGGAGTGCCGAGTTGAAACTCTGAGTGTGTGGTTTAGGTGAAGAAGAGGAGGGAGGAGTGAATTCTGCGATGGCGAGGGTTGTGAGTAGACCGAGAAGAAGGAAGGCGTTGCGTCGACGATTCGGCGAGATAGTCGCGTGCAGTGGCAACGTGTTGATTTCGGGTCCAACATCAAGTGGTGTGGTGTTTGTGATGCATGACGCCATAAAGAAAGCGATGAAGTAAACTGTGTAGATGATTCTGGGGGAAAGAAGGAATGATAAACAGGCAGATATCTGCGAGATGCTATGAATGTCTGCAACGGAGGGTAAGGAATTTGAAGGAAAGCAGGGATTACGGCAGAGGCAGAGTCGATCGTACATTCCCAACAAAGTGGACTCGCATGATCACCGGCGATTGAGTCGGATTTTGTGGTGGAGTCAAATGCAGTGGCAGAGAACAGAGGCCATGGCTGCGAGCTAGCGGTTTCGAATGACGGTGATGAAAGTAGTGTTGTAGTGGGTAGTATGGAAGATGGATGAAGGTGAACGGAAAGGATGGTTTTATGAGAATTATAGTATGAGGAATAGGCGGGAGATCTCACAACGTCACAGGAGACTGCAGCGTATGCAGTAGAATTTAAAAACGCCACTGTTGGTTGCAGAATTTAAAAACGCCAGTGTTGGTTGCCGAGAAATTGCACAACGCACATACGTAACGTAGTGGATTTGGGTGATCAGGGGCGGTTGAGTCGGATGGTGTGGTGATGTCCGAAGCAGATGCAGACAGTTGAAACGGTGGCCGGTAGCTGATAGTGTATAATGTAGATAATATAGAATATGTAGGATTAAGAGATCAGTGTTGTGGAAGGGTTACTGATGGAACAAAGAATGATAGGCTGGAACAGACAAGGTGGTTGAGTTAGTGAGAACCATCAACCTCGTGAAGAGGTGGCTCAGAGCATCAGCTGATGCCATTGCAGGGTTCCTGACAGGGAGGTCCTTGGTTCTAGTCCTGACTGGCAGGATTTTTGACACAAACTTGTCAGCTAGGTCGAATGAACTCCATGTCTAAAGGAGAATTCTAGCGACCGGCTGCTGTGATCGGTGGTTTTCCGTTTTTATTTCGATCAGCACCAGGCGAATGCCGGAGCAGGACCTTAACAAACGGGCCACGGACCGGGCGATCTTTCCTTCATCGTCCTTGTCCTATTCTCACCGTTCACTTACAAACACACTAATATGCACTATACTACCAGACATGCCTCGGGAGACCGATCGGGAGATTAAAGCTTGTCCCGGCTGGGGCGGAGCCACGCTTGTTGGAGATCGCTGGTTTAGGGAAAACCCCTGCTAGCCGACGATAGGCCGGCGCCGGATCACCCCATCAAGCCGAAGATCATCACCGCCACTTCCCGAGGAAGAAAAATACACTACGCTAACGGGATTAATGACCTTTGCAGTTGACACGCCGGGAATATCTAACAAACATACATCCTCGTGCAGGCCCTCCGTATAAAAAATATTACTCTAAGAAGGGACCGCTTTGATATGTCCGGAAACAAATGAACCTCATGAATAGCGACGACACTGCAAGAGAGAGTGGTGAAGACATTAGCAAATTAACTAATTGAACGAACGCTCTGACAAAACGAGTGCTTGGACGTTTCTTGACGTTATATTGCCAGCAATGGCTTAGCAGTAGCTGTGAAGGCGGTCCCTTCTTATAGCAATCCGTCTATACCTCTCCGCTCCTTCCGTCCTCCCGCACGCGCAGCCAGGAGCAGGCGTGGGCCCTCAGAAAGTCATACGCCGGGGCGGCGCACGTGCGCAGCCAAGTGGCGTCGCGTGGTCAGCGGCGGTTGCGCCGGCCCAGGGCGAAGGACTCCGGGGGGCGGGGGTGGGGTGGAGCGAGGCGGGGCGGCGAAGCGGCAACAAAAAGGAGCCGGGGCGCCGCGCCGGCCGTCCCAAGTGCCGGGGCGGGACGAGCCCCGCCCCCACTTCCCCCTCCCCCTCCTTCCCCTCCGGGCTCGTGAGTTGTGGAGAGACAGTTGGTGACCGGAAAGTGGCCGGCGCGCCGGCGCTGCGGTGAGGAGAGGCCGTCGCTTGTGGAGAGTGAGTGGGCGGAGGCGGAGGTGGCTCGGAAGTTGCGGAGGAAAAGTGGCGAGAGCCCTCTGGCGGCCGAGGGGGGAAGTGCGGTGGAGGCGATGGAGGCGGTGGTGTTCGCACGGGGGTCGAGGTGAGGTCGAAGGAAGTGTTCGGCAGATCTTTCCCCATTAATTATAGTTGAGGGAATTCGACAGTTTTTCTACTGCTTTGCGGTAGTAGCTCGATCTCGGATGGGAGTAAGCAGCAGTGATGTGGTCGTTTTGGGCTATGTAAAGTGCTCTTGTTATTGATACACTAGTTGTGGATAAAACAATTTTATAGCTTATGCCACAATTAGAAAATTCGAAAGAAACAGAAGGGGATATCTAGGAATGTTTAAAGGAATTCTTAATTTGTGACACTGTTAAGTTTGATCTTTCTGGAGATAATGTCATTTTAGTGAATATATTGTCAATTGCTAAATGTAATCATTTCTTTCTCTCTATTTCTCATTTTCAATAACTTGGTTTTTCTAGCTGTTTGTCTATTTGTTCGGGTTGCATCTTTTTGTCAACGCGAAAGTACATTTCAACGGAAACATCGTGGTAAACTATTCGTAGTGTATTAATATTGCAGTAAAAATGAGTTTTGCAAGGGAACTGGTTACTCATTGTCAGATCACTTCTAATTAGTCACTAACTCCCTTGCAGTACTCATTTTCACTGCAATATTAATACACTAGTATAGCATGATGCTTCCGTTCGAAGGTACTTTCGTGTAGACAATTTGTAAGTGCTATGCAAGTTCATATTAAAAAGAAATTTGAAAAAATAAAGTTACCTGTGTAGTTTATCCTTAGAAACGGCGTTAAGTTAAACAGTATCGATAGAGGTACATTAAAAAATCCATGTTTCATTACATTAATAGGTTTAACTGTCACCAATATAATGAATACTACAACAATATATTTCATCATGCCCTAAAGATTCACGTTAAACCGCAAAGGCATTGTAGTAACTCACAACGTATCAGTACTGCACGTGCCTTAAAACTCCCGCAAACAAGTTTTGTTTTGGAATTCTTCCAAAATATTCCGGGAGAGATCCGGCTAGAAAGATAGAACTAATCAATTGGTTGTGTCGAGAGCTATCAAATAAGATCACCCCTGTGGGTGGCGCTAAAACTCCCCAACACACTTTCTCGATAATTCCTAACAAAAATAGGTTTTATTATCGCCAATGTGATACACTTAATTGTGATATATTAATACACTTAATGCTGTTTGAGAGTCGGAAAATTCCTGCAGTACTTTAATAATCTAAAAATTATAATTTATTCTAATAAACTGAAAGTCAATTTCGTAAAATTATTGTATTATTTTACGTAAACAAGTTATAAGGATATGGGATTTTTAAATACTTTTCTTTTAACCTCAAAATTTTAACGTTGCTTTCGGGATTTGTTTACGCTCTAATTATTGTAATTATTAATTTAAAACAATCCCTCACTGCCAAGTATTTATAAATCGACCTTACAGTAATCACAGGGGGAGCTTTTTCCGTTAATTGACTGAGAGAATGAAAGGAAGGAAGGAATGAAATTGAATGAGACAGACCCGCGAGGACTTCAAAGCTCCAGGGCGCTGCCAATTGTGTGCGGTGAAATACAAGTGATGGAAACGTGGCAGCAGTTCTTGCAATTGCGTGGTTGTGAGGGTGAGTTTGAAAGCGTAGCGAGGGTGGAAGCGAAAACAGCGTAGGTAGATGGCAGCGGTATTAACGTACCAAGTGGGGAAATGTATTGAGATTGAGAAAATAATAGATTTGTGAGATCCATGGGTAGTGACGAAGGGATGATGAATGTGTTAAAAAGTAATTGGCTCAACAAAGAAAGAGTATAACGCAAAAAGGGAAGCAGAGAAATAGAATTAGTAAAGGATGTAAATGGTTATTTCAGTTCGGACACATGTTAAAATATTTTATGTTGCAACGAACCATGGATGTAATAAGAAACATGGTCTATTTGAACCCCTTTATACTGCGGATTTTAGAAAATGACAGTTATATGTGTTATAATTGCGGTAGTTGAATCGCATGAAAAAGAACAGAAAGCGGAAGGAGGAGCAAAATGACAATAAGAATGTTTAACATTATAAAAGCCTATATATTTTGGAATGCAAATATGTTTTTTTTAAATATATTGATTAACACTTCACGGTCCGTAAGATAAAAATATTATTTCGGAAAGTACACACAATAGCCGTGTCATCACTATTACGCATAATCATTTTGCAAGTTCGATACAAATTGAATCGTTTATTTCAGAAACCTGTCACAAACGCCGAATTCCTCACTGCGAGAAAACTGAGAATAAGTTCATAATTTTTCAGAAATCAATTTTTTTTATTAAAGGAGTTGATAAATAAATATTTTTCACATAAATATGCACTAAACGCGGTGTCTATCCTCCTAGAACAATAACCCGTCGCTAAAGCGCGTTTGACGGCTTTCTAAAATGAACGATTCAATTGTTGTGATCCATAGATTGTCAAACCGGGAGCCAAATATAGGATTAACAAGCGTTGTAAAAGGAGTATTCGCGAATCCGATTTACGTATCGCAGGGGCATTGCAAGCAGCGTTCTCCGAGCGTCCCGGGCGCTGCGCCACGAGTCGCCCCGAGCGGCGGTGCGGTAATGAAAGGCGGTGCCGGCGAGGAAATGCACGTGAGCGGCGGAATCGGAAGGAGCGAGGCCGCGTGCAGGCGCCGACCCTCCCCGCCGCCGCCGCCGCATCGCAAGCGCAGCGCTCTGCACGCCGCGCACGTCCCGCCATTCCGACTATCTCCTCCCTCCTCCTGCCCCCGCCCCCGCACCTCGCGGCTTGTGGCCGCCCCGCTCCGCTCCACCCCGTCCCATCCCACTCCACAAACTACGCTTCTCCTCGTCGCTGCTCACTGCGACTCTCCTCCCTGTCCCGACACGCTGCTCCCTGTCCCGACACGCTGCTCCCTGTCCCGACACGCTGCTCCCTGTCCCGACACGCTGCTCCCTGTCCCGACACGCTGCTCCCTGTCCCGACACGCTGCTCCCTGTCCCGACACGCTCCTTCTCCCTCGCTTCTCCTTGCCACCCTACTCAAAGCCCCTGCTACTCCTCCCTGACCATCCCGCTCTCCCTCCTCCTCCTTTGCTTCTTGCGACACTCCTCCCTGCCCCTACACGTTTCCCGCTACATGATTCACCCCGCCTCGACCCGTTCCTCCCCGCCCCGCTCTTCCCTACCCCGCCCCGCTCTTCCCTACCCCGCCCCGCTCTTCCCTACCCCGCCCCGCTCTTCCCTACCCCGCCCCGCTCTTCCCTACCCCAACACGCTCTTCCCTACCCCGACACGCTCATCCCTACCCCGACACGCTCTTCCCTACCCTGACACGCTCCTCCACCACCCTCGCTGCTCCTGGTGACACCACCATCCACCCCGAACCTCCCCTACACGCTTCACCCAACCACGCCTGCTTCTCCACAACCCTCCTTTCCACCAAACCAGCCCCTCTCCTTCTAATACCGTCCCAACGACCTCACCCCTTCAACATCGATCCCTCCACACTCTCCCCGTACCCCACCACTGCCCGTTGCTTCCCACCGTCGTCGCCCCTTCCCACCGTCCCCACTCTTTCTATCGTCTCCACCCTCCCATCGACCCCACTCATCTCAGCCAACCCTGCCCCTTCCCACCGACCACATCCCTCCCCATTGACCCCTTCCCCCATACCCTCAGCTGCCCTCGTCCCTACCCACCGTCAGATTCGCTCCGCCCTTTCCCTCCACCCGCCGTGCTCGTGCCGTGTATTTGCTTTTGTGAATCTGCGGCCGCCGGAACCAGCGCTCGCCTTCCGGCCGCCCCGCCCCGCCCCGCCCTTCCCCGCCCCGCCCCGCGCCGCCCCGGCCCTGTCCTGCCCTGCCCCGCCCCGCCCGGCCCCGCCCCACCCGGGTGGCCACCGCGGCGAGCCGATTGAATCTGTTTATTGCAACTTTCGAGAGGAATTTACTTTCCGCGCTCGCCGAAATTAAACGGAGAAACTCGAATATGAGTTCCGCTCCATCGGAGTTCGCCATCTGGAGAAGTTGCCCCAAGTTATTGTATGTTTTATCCGGCTGTTTGATATTCCTACTGACTTACGTATTTCCCCCGTTTATCTTTCGACACACGTCATTTGATTTCTTCGGTTAACCTTTTTTGGAGCCAAGGAAAGCGGTAGGAATTACCACAATTCCTTTGAACATTTTCCTTTTTAACGTCCCGAGAGAAGCTAAAAATAATTCTCAGTAAAGTGTGAGTCGAATTTCGTCGCTTTCTAATTAAATTTATTAGGTGGGAAATGATGAGAAAAGGAGACTTCCCTGAATTATTTTGCGTAACTTCGCGACAGGAATCAAAGAACGAAAATCAAAGCAAAGAAACGACACAATTATCTTGTCATTATTCATTTGGATTTATGAATATCCTTTGGATCTTAAAATAGCCGTTAATAAATTCTCTATATCGTTCTGGTGATTGATATTTGCGGGCAAGGCATTCACTTGTAATTTTCAATATTACTCCGTCCATTAATGCATAGCAGGTGCTGCTATAATTATGCACATGAAAAGTGAAGTTATCGATTTTCGCCGAGGGGAATAGATTTTCCAGGAAATGAAATATTACCCCAGAGGAAGAGAAAATACCGCAGTATATTCCAAATTATCGTATTCGTGTCATGTACAATTAATCTTCATATGTTATATGTATGGTTATAAAAAATAAACCTAATTATCACAGAAAATATTCAGCTTAAGTAGAAGAAGCCTGAAGTCTGGTAGCGAGACGATTTACCACCAGCTGAAAGTAGCGCACTTCGGACGTGGTGCTGTACGTAGGTCACACCGAAATTCATCGCGGTCGTCCGGGAGAAATACGAGGATCTAATTAGTCGCCGGACGCACTATTTAACCTCGTAGCTATCGTCATCATTACCGTCATCGCCTGCGCGCGACCGTTAGCAGCGCGGGGAGCAGGTAGCTTCATAATCGTAACCGGGGGACGACCGTAAATCTGCATCGCCTCTGGCCCGGCTGCCCGGCGGCCGGCGCGAACTGCCAGGACGCGGGCTCGCAGCCCCACCCAAACGCTAGCAGGCTCTCATTCGCCAAATGAGCGAGAACCACTGCGATAGCATGTATACAAAGACCCTGGAGTAAGGAAACGTGAAGCTCGGTTGGATTTAGATTTACATTTATTCACACAAAAAAACAGTAAAACGGATTGTGACGTAAGGGGGAAAAGATTATCTGTGCACGTTTTTTTGGGTTCCACAACCCCTTCCCGTCATTTTAACAATAAATAGTTGAATGATGAGTAAACGTTTAACGTAAATAAATAAAAATAAATTCCAAACAATCGTGATATTAGCAATATTTGAAAAAAAAAATGACATTTTCGATTCCGAGTTATAGAAAATTTATTTGCATCGGTAACCGAATTGCAAGTATGATTTTTCTGCATTGCTAACAAACTAGCAACTCGCCCTTAACCTCTACTCTTACCATTACAAGCAAAAGGAGAGTTCAACAAAACGTGCGCATAGTGAAGCTACATTTATGTCCAGAAGCAAAGCTTTTTCGCGAAATGAGCGAGACCCACTGCGTTAGCATGTCGACAAAAACCTAAGTAAAGAAACGTGAAGTTCGGTTGGGTACCATGTATCTGAGGTCGAAGGGCAAATCAATCAATCGCCAAATGAATTTTAACGCTCCAACCGGTCAAAATTTTTAACGACGAAGTGAATAGACTAACGATTAAATTTATTTGTTGTGGTAAAATGCGTAAAAATGCTTATTCACTTTTCTGTACATTGATGGATAGTAAAGTTCATTTGGCACCATGATTTAAACCTGCGTATCCTGGACACTTTTCACCAAGTTTGATATTCCCTAATTGATCAAGCTGATGCGGCGTACAATTTAATATGAAAAGTGCAATTTAATTTTTGGTGATCTATACATGAAGCATGAAATAAAAAATAACATTTTCGAAATGTTTTAATAATTGTCTCCAAATATCTACTTTTTTTAAATTGTTGCTCGAATACATCAAAGTACTCTTATAAAAATGGTCCGATTTTCGTTGAAATATTGTTTTCCTCAAATGTAAAAGCGAACCATTTATACTAGTAATTGGACTCTCGCTTCAGATATGTTAGTGCAGTAGGCTAACACGTTGCCTATGAAACGTGAGTACTTAAGTTTTCTCAGTACCGCCAATTTTCATGTTTCGTGGGTTGGCCGCCATTTCGTAGCATCCATGTATTGCATACCTAACAGCTAAATCATTCACGTCATTCCCTTCCTTTGTATTTAGGATTGACGAGCTGAAACGGGCGTACGGGCCACCTCGGCGTAGATCGAGATGGACCAATGGGCTTCCTCAGGGGCCGACGAGGCCTTCTAGATGATCTCTACTTAGTGAGCCTCGGGATGGATACGATAGGATGGGTGGATAGTTTTCCCTGGATCGTTAAATAGTAGCCGATAGGGAATCGTGAATACATGTAAAAGGACGAACTTAAAGTATAGGAATGGAGAAATGTGAAATTGCGAGACGGAGAGATGTACTGAAATTGAATGAAGGGAAACCATATAGATCTGACCTATCCAGATATCTGCCACAGATCAAAGTTGGCCACCTCCTAGAGAGCGAATGTCGGGGTTGTAACGAAGTGAACAGGTTCAACTCGAAAGTAAGCAGAATACATTTCAATACAAAAGTTGGCGGATTACTAAAACACCGCAGTCTATTGGTGTGAGGTGACTCATTATGTAGTATTTCTACTCCATTCCATCCCTGGGTACCGTGGTTTAAATCCTGGTCACATCATGTTGAATTTGTGGTGGGCGAAGTTGGTTCGTTACAAGTTTTCTGGGGTTTATCCCGTTTCCCATGTTTCTCATTCAACCATTGTATTATCATCAACACCCAATTAATCAAAACATTAATCCGCTCCAAAATTTGACATAAGAAACTGTCTTTATAATAACTGATCAGTTTATTACCTCTCATGACGTTAATGTTTACTTTACGGACTTCTTTAAACATTATTGAATTTGTGAGCACAAATGCTTTAAAATATGTCTAAAAAGTTGGAGTTTTTCAAAAAACTAAAACGTTCTCTTTGAAAATGAGCTGAGCTGCGCACTTCACGTATCCCGCGATGCAACGCACCGCTCCAGCAGCTCCACGGCGCGGCCGCAGAGCGCGCTGTAATCTGGGCCTGCATTCCACTGCGGACCGCTAGGAGCGCGCCACTGCTGTTTTCTTAAAGAGGAATGGCACAGAGTCGCTCTGGCGCGCACTCACACGCAAATGTTTTCAAGCTCTCAATTGTTTTGGAACATTCGGTTAGTGAATGTGAAGCGTAGTTTTTTATAAATTTTACTGCAAATAGCTTCTAAATCTGTCGTTTGAAAATATGCATTATAATTTGGGGTAAAATTAGAAATAAGGAATGCTCGTTTTCAATGTTCTTGTAAATTTAGATTGTATTCCGTTTACGTTCTCTGGCCAACAAATACATTCACGTTGATAAAATTATTCAGTTCAAGTTATACTGTTTTGTTAAACCTCTACAATACTTTTTTTTTAAATTTTCATTTTTGAAGTACTTTGGGCAGATTTTACGAATGACTGCTGACCAATTGTAACAACGAACTTCCTACTTTGAAAATATAGTTAATAACTTAATTGTATATGAGAAGATATATAATAATATCAGCAGTCATTTATTTTGTTGATTAAAATAAATAATCGGAAGAGTTGTTATAGAAATATTGCATGTTAATTAAATCATGAAACACTATTTTATGTTTATAGAGTAATGTGTGAGATGCAAATTGCAATCTACGTAAACTATCTGTTATCGTTTTACTTACAATATGAATTGATTATAAAAAAATTTTCAAATAAAATTTTAAGTATATTACATAACCAATTTCAATCTACAACCAGAACTGTAAGATAATTGTGCACGTGATTTCATATATACAGGTTGCTAGAGATATTTCATAGATAATCTTTGATGTTTCGCGATGCATTATTGAAGTTTCCTTGAGCACATATTCTAATTCCATTAATGCCAATTATGCAGTAATCCTCTCTATTTACACACACCAAATTAACTGAAATTTCGTCTCCAATTAGATATTTGCATTTTCTTTATTATGTTTGAAGTTTATAGGCGAATACAAATTATTAAAAAAATAATTCTGATGAGAAAAAAATGTTAACATTGAAAAATTTTGACATCACCAAATTCAAAGAGCAAAGAATATAAAGAGAGCGATTTTAGCAGCGAAAGACAGAGTTAGTTGAAGGAAAACAAGCTCTACTACGTCGGCAGTTCCTTTCACACCACTGCCGATGAAGGAGCTACCCAATGGGACCTCAGGCGAGAGGCCCTTCAACAGCGAGGCGAATTGGCGTGCGATTCTTACGTAAGCGAAACCCGGAGGTGCCTGGAAGCGCGTGTCGCGAGGGAGGGGGCGGCGGCATGGCGCCCGCGCCCATTCGGAGGGCCGTTCAATCTGCTGCGGCGCAACACGGCCCCATCGAGGACGCGGCACGGCGCTCCATGCGAACGCGCTTCCGATCACCCTCGCGCTACTCGCCTCCGCCCCCGCCACGCCTCCACCCGCCTCACCACGCCACGCCTCCACCCGCCTCACCACGCCACGCCTCCACCCGCCTCACCACGCCACGCCTCCACCGGCCTCCACCGGCCTCCACCCGCCTCCACCCGCCTCACCACGCCACGCCTCCACCCGCCTCACCACGCCACGCCTCCACCGGCCTCCACCCGCCTCACCACGCCACGCCTCCACCGGCCTCCACCGGCCTCCACCCGCCTCCACCCGCCTCACCACGCCACGCCTCCACCCGCCTCACCACGCCACGCCTCCACTCGCCTCACCATGCCACGCCTCCACCCGCCTCCACCCGCCTCACCACACCACGCCTCCACCGGTCTCCACCTGCTCCTACCCACCATCCGCCTCCACCCGTCTGTTTCACGCCACGTCTCCACCCGCCTCTATCCGCCTCACCACGCCCCGCTTCTACCCGTCTCCACCGGCCTGCACCCGCCCCTACCCACCTCCACCCGCCTCCACCACACCACGCCTCCACCCGCCCCCGCGAAGCCACGTTTCCACCCGTCTCCACCGGCCTGCACCCGCCCCTACCCACCTCCACCCGCCTCCACCACACCACGCCTCCACCCGCCCCCGCGACGCCACGCTTCCACCCAACCGACTCCACCTGTCTCAATCAAAGCCCACGAGCCTCCCCCCAGCCTCTACCCGCCCCACCCCGCTCCGCTTACTCTGCTACACTCCACTTCACTCCTCCCCATCCCACAGGTGGCTCAGGGCAACAACTGATGTTACTGCAGTGACTCTCTACGGGAGATCCTAGAATTCGAGTCCGGGGAGTGGCAGGATTTTCCGAACAAGCATGGTATCTCGGTGGAATTTAATCCCTTTTCGGAGGAGAATTCTAGCGGCCGGATGTTCTGATCGGTATTTTTCCGTGTTTTCTCCGATCAATACCAACCCTATGCCGGAGCAGTACCTTAACAAACGGGCCACGGGCGGCACGCGATCTTTCCTACCTCTTCTTTCTCCTTTCCCTTACACACAGTTATACTCACATGCACTACACTACTACACTTGTCGGGAGACTATTTCGGAGCTTAAAGCTTGTCCCGTCTGTGACGATGCCGCGCTGGTGGTAGACGCTTGGTTGGTGAAATCTCCACCAGATGACGTAGGTCTGCGCCGAATCTCGCCATCCAGCGGGGGAAGAACACCTCGCACGATAATAGCATGCACTACACGCACGATAATAATGACCTTAGCAGTTGGCGCGCCCAGAGTCACTGAATAATCAATCCTCCCCATCCTACCTAGTTCTCTTCTTTGCCCTTCTCCTGCCCCGCCACGCCCTCCTTATCGTTTGGCTCCACACACACTCCTCTCGCCTTCCATCTCCCACTTGCGTTCCCGCCTCGCCCCTCCGAAGTCCCCTCGACCCTCTGTTCGAATCTCTGCAAGTCGCCCCGGATCGTCGTGTGGCATTTCGCTCCCCTGTCCTCCCATGATCATTGCTTGCCGCTGCCTTTCCCTCTGCCGCTAACGATCAACGCGTTGAATCGAATCCACCAAGCGCTCGTTATCATTATCCACTGTCCACTTCCCCGCCGCTGGTCCCCCTCTCCGTTTCCGCACTCCAGACGCCGTGAACAGCAACAGAGAGTCTCTGTTTTCACTATCTGTTCTGATGTTCTTGCGTTTCGCAATTTAATCTCAGTTTACAGGTGGAGCACAGTTCGTGTTGCGAATACACGTACTCATCACCTTTATTATTTTATACTTGACTTTCTTTTATCTTCCTATCTAGAGTATCGCTCTCCTGTTTCATTTCTTTAGTGTTCCCGTCCTGATGGTTTTCTGAATTGTTTCTTTCCTATCGTAGCCTCCCTCTTGATCGCTTCTTAGTCGCCAAAGTAGTAGCTGATCATTACTTGTCTACCTATCTCAATTACTACACCTATACAATTACACATATAGTTATTACAACTATCTGCATAACTGGACTTAAACAGTAACGTTCATTTCAGAGGTAACACATTGCCAAAATTACTGTGTATCTCATTTGAGTTTTCTTCCTAATGGGTAAATTCCTCCCTTTGTGTCCTGTCTAGCCACCTCCTCCGTGTACGCCTCCCTCGCCAAAGCACCCGCATTCCTTCTTTCGCTCAGGTTCTCTCCGTCTGCCTCCCTCGATGAACCTCCGCTTACTTGCGGTAAACATGCGAGGGAGCCGTGGGGAAGGCGGTGCCGCGCGCGCTGGAAATGTAGACATCGCGGCGCTTCCTCCTTTTGTTTCGGCGAAACCGAAAGCTCCGCCCGGACCGGAACGGGAGCGCGGGGGGCGGGAGGGGGCGGGGGCTGCGGAGCCGATAGCAACGAGGGTGGGAGATAAGCCCGAGGGGGTGCCCGCCGCCCGAACGCCGGCGGCGCGGTGGATGCGGGAGCGGCGGCGGAGGGGAAAGCCGCGCCCCGCGAGATAAGCCCATGGGTTTGCGCGGAGGCGGTGGTAGAGGCGGGGAGGGGGTGGGGTCGTGCCCGCGGGGAATCGTAACCTGCGGCGTGGCCGCCCAGCTGCGCCGAAATTGATTTGATGCACGCATCGCCCGAGCGGAGACTTCGCCTTCGCTGCCTGCGCGGTGTTGCTGCCTTCTCCGGCCACGTGCTATCTCGCTCTACGCCTTGTACTCCTCCGCCTCTCGCTCGTTGCCGCCTCCGCCCGCGTCGTTTCTCCGCCCTCCGCTCGCTATCCTCCGCTTTCCGCTCGCTCTCCTCCGCATCTCGCGCGTTGCCTTCTCCGCCCGCGTCGTACCTCCCTCTCCCTCTCAGCCTTGCGTTCGCTGTCTCGCCGTTACTGCCTATTCCGCCTGCGTCGTACCTCGCTCTCCTCCGCCTTGAGATCGCCGCATCGGTGACGTTGCTGGCTTTTCTGCGTGCAGCTTCGGTTTCGTTGTTGGATTTCTCGTCGTTTGTTGCGGTATGATGCAGCCTTGTTCGTTTGCGACTAGCGTTGCTCTTCTCCTCCAGTCGCTGCTTCGATGTTGTTGCTGTCTTCTTCGCACGCCTCTTACCTCGTTCTTCTGACTCGTTCACTGCTTCGATATCATGTCCGCCTTCCTCGCCCGCGTCTTGTTTTGCCCCCCTCCTCCGCCCTATGCCTCGATGTTGCCGTCTTCTCTGTCCGCGTCGTGCCTTGCTCTTCTTCTTGAGCTGGCTGCCTCGGTGGCATTCCTGGCTTCTCTTGCTGCTGCTTCGGTTTCGTTGCTGACTGCCCCGCTCGAGTATTGTCTTGCTCTACTTCGTATGCGCTCGCTGCGTCATTATGGTTGCTCCCTTATTCAATTGCAACTAGCATTGCTGTCTTTCTCCACTGGCTTTCTCGATGTTGTTGCTACCTTCTTCACCCGCGTCTTGCCTCGTTCTCTTGTTCACTAGGTGTTTCGATATCGTGTGCGACTTCCTCACCCGTTTCTTCCTTGGATCTCCACCTCCGTTTACGCACGCTGCTTTGCTGTCGTTTCAGCCTTTCTAGCCCGCAACTTGTCTTGCTTTCCTTCGTTCGCTGCCTCGATGTTGTTGCTATCACCTTCACCAGTGTCTTGCCTCGTTCCCTATCCGCTCGTGCCTGTCTTACTCGCTTCTTGCTTAAATATTTTCCTCCGTTTTCACTCACGCTGATTCGCTATCGTTCCCACCTCTTCCTCCCGACGCATTTGGCTTTGCTCTCCTCCTTCGCTCGGAGACTTGGTGTCCTTGGTGCACTCTCCCCCGCGTCTTACCTCGCTCTCTTCCGTTTACGCTGGCCTAGGTGTCGTCGCTGCTTTCGTCGTGCTTTGGTCCTCGCTGCCCGCGACTTGCCTCGCGCCCTGTGCCCGCTGACCCCGACGCCTCGGCGGCTGAGCGGCTTCGACCAGCCCCTCCCCCTCCCCACCTCCACCCCCCCTTGCGCGATGTAGGTCGCTATTGGCACTCTTGTTTGTGCTCACCAAGACAGACACATAGCCTGTGGTTTTTACGTGTCTTGATCAGCTGTTTTCGACGTCTCATTGATTCTCATCCCTGTTCCGCTGCGCTTTTCTAACACGTTTCGTCGCATCCGTTGGTTCGTGGCATTCATAGGTTTTCTTAATTTTTTTTTCTGCTCCGATACACATCGCATCGGATTTGATGGTGGAGCATGTCATATCGATTGGGAGTGTTCGATGAATGTTTCTGGCACCCTGCAAAGGGGGTAGTGATTCAGAAGTTGCGTAAGTAGAAAATATTAGGTCGTTTCCGTTCCATGAAAGTTCCGCTCCAGTTTCGCGAGTAATGCAGCCAAACGAAAATAATAAAAGAAAAATTTAAGAGCACTCCTTTGCGCTACATATCATTTCAACTACCCGTTAAGAATGTTCTGAAAATATCTGTTAGGTGGTATCAAATTGGATGTGATGTTTGGATGCTTCTTCTCTTACCGTCCTCAAATGACCTCGACATTTGTGATGAAAAACGTTTATTTTACCAGCACTAAAATTTTATCAATATTTTGTAGGAAATGACATGGTTATATGAAAGTCAATATTCGCCATTGTAGTATGCATTTTCGATGCAACCTAAAGTTGCCACTCACTATTAATCTTCACAAATTTCTGCGAATGCATACTCCAAAGGTAAACATATTTTTGGGGTTTTCTATGTTTTAAATCTGTTTGAAAATTCGTTACCAAAATCTGTTTTTGATTTTGCTAGTGAAACAAGATGCGCATCCATGCCAAACTTTTTCGGCATGTATTGAGAAACATTTAAACCACACATTAAATATTTACATTTAAAATAGTTACCAAAAGTTCAGATTAAATATTTAATGAATTTAATGGTTTAGAAGTGCTTGGAAAACGTGAGAGAAATATGAATAAAACCTCGTAATATTATAAGTTTGGTTTAGGTCTTTAATTACTACCTTCTTTAGCACTCACAATTGATGATGGAATTATGTATCTTTAAAAAATCTCAAAGACCCTAAAATTCCTTTTACGTAAGCAAAGAGATAGGTAATAAAAAGAGGTCGTAATATAGCGACTGGCTATTGCGAGTCAATTATCTCTTTCTTCTTTCCTCCTCCGTCCCCCCCCCCTCTCTCTCTCGTGCTCCCACACACACACTCACTCGCTCAGCAATTTGGTGGACTTTTCTTTCCCTCGTCTTTTATGTTCATTGTTAGAGCCATCGCCAATGCCCTCTCCGATCCGTCCACGAATCTCGGCTAACATATCTAGAAATGCTTTTGTGTAAGACTTGCTAGGTTCTAACAAAGACAAATGGAAAGATATTAAAAATTTGGTTCGTATCAAAAGTACAAAATCGCATTGTAAACGTCTGTTGTCATTATAGCGTACAAAATGAACAGAATGAATAGGACGAAATATGAATTCGTACAAAATGAAAGAATTTTGTGAAGTTTCAGGGGAAATTCTTGAAGAAGCTAACAAAGCTAGGGACTGTAGTTACCAGTAAAATCGAGAGATATTGTTATAGTCTGTTTTGGAGTTGGATGAAAAATAAGTGTGAATTGCATAGTTACTTGTAGGTTGATTACCGAAAGTTATTTAGAAGATTCAATACATCAAAAAAAATAACATTTCGAGGTCGTTAGCGGCTGTGGCTTTTACATCTATTACTACAAATAGCTAAAAGAAGCGTATGTGTCTCTAAGTATATGATACCTAACAGTAAAAGTAAGAGTGACTGATGGGAATTCACGAGAACATTCCAAAATTGCAATTTTCATATCAATTCATAAAATAATGTTTATATCGACTTATTTTTCTTATTTGAGCAATATGTCATTTATTTATTCTATTTTATTGTTTCTTAATTCGAGTAAATCGATTTTATAAAAAGTATGTTTTTGTTGGGTTAATAGCGGAGTGGGCATAAAGTATTCAAAATCCCGACGCGAGCATAAAGATTTCGAAAGTCCCGCATAGGTATTAAGTATTACATTACGTGTTTTTTTAGGCCCACCAACACATAATAGAACTAGTAAATCGTAAATAAATTTAAACGCAGAAATAGGTCGAAATCTTGGTAACATTTAATTGACACAAAATAGTAATGAAATGTATGTATTACGGATAAATGCGTAGTGAAATTGAAGATTTTCTATATACACACGAATGCTAAATTTATTGAGTGGCATGTTGATTTAGATATACCTAAACGACTACTCAAGCCTGTCTTGGTATATAATTGAGATTTTCTGTTCCTTACGAGAAGACGTTGCCACGTATGCAGATCAGTGACCTTCACCCTCGCACCGTTTTCACTTTCGCGCCTCAGCAACCACACGAGCCTAGCGCCCTGGCATCCCCCTCTTCGCTCCCGCTACATAAACTGCCCGCGGCCCTCCGACCTCCATCCCTGAAAGTCGATCCGCCGCCGCCGCCGCCGCCGCCCTTCTCCCCAGCTCACAGCGGGGCGAGCAAGGGAGGAATGGGGAAGGAGAGGGCCAGGAAGTGTGAAATGGGGAAATGAACTTGGGAGAAAATGGGTAGAGTTTGACAGGCAAGGGGCAGGCAAGGGGTGGGCAAGGGCGGGGCGAAAGGGCCGGGCGAAAGGGCCGGGGCGAAAGGGCCGGGGCGAAAGGGCCGGGGCGAAAGGGCCGGGGCGAAAGGGCCGGGGCGAAAGGGCCGGGGCGAAAGGGCCGGGGCGAAAGGGCCGGGGCGAAAGGGCCGGGCGAGGCGACGTGGGAAAGAGCGTGGATTTATCGTTTTCTTCATGCCGCCTTCGCGCTGCCAAGGGAGAGATGAATTGATTTTCCTTCGTTATACGTTTATCGGAGGAAATGGGCTCTGGGAGCGGGGCGGTCGCGCAACGTGAATAAATGGAAATACGGGCGGGCGCGCGCTTCCGCGGGGGAGGGCGCGAGGGGGCGCTTCCGAGAAATTCGGGATGCACGGCGCTCCGCGACCGCGCACACGGCGGCCGACCGCTTGTAAAAGCGTCGTTGCTTGCTTGTCAAACGGCGCGTTCTCCCTTTTTAAGCATTGTTTTATTGATATATCATTCGCTATTAACTCCGAGACC
Source organism: Gryllus longicercus (assembly GCA_038098605.1). Lineage (NCBI taxonomy): Eukaryota > Metazoa > Arthropoda > Insecta > Orthoptera > Gryllidae > Gryllus > Gryllus longicercus. The sequence goes on from JAZDUA010001034.1 coordinate 96,112, forward strand.
GGCCGTTCTAGTCGTGTTTATTTTCCTGTAACGCGCCTGGTTATGGAACATAAAAAAAACGAGGCCCGACCACGAATTTCAACATTACGTTCAATCGTTTCTTTACTGCGGAGAGGCTCCGGAGTGAGCCATAAATCCAAATTCATAATCAATTTCCCCTAGTCATTTGGTTTGGACGACCTAGTACGCGAAACTCGTGAATGAATCTTCCCAATTTAACCGCTCACACGCGAGAAAGAGTTACGACCGACGCTATGATAATCCCTTATTTACTGACTCTTGATTGAATGTATTTTATCCAGATGGTCCGAATGTTTCCTGGGGATATGGAAATCTAAAGGAAACATTACTCTCGGCAAAAAAAAAACAACTCCTGCTCCTACCGGGTTCTTGGATAAAATATGGATCAAGAAAGCAAGAAAGACATAAGAAGGAATATGGCGGGGAGGTTGATAATTTCCGCGCTGTAGATTTATGCGAGGCTCGGGGGCGCCGGCGCCAAAACACGCCCATGCTCCCCCCCCCCCTCGTGACCCGCCCCCCTCCCCCGGCGCTCGCAACTTTTCCATTACTTTTTTTGTCCCTCGCAGCAGCAGTGGAGCGGAGGCGGAGGCGGAGGCGACGGTCCCCCGGTGTAATTGCTCGGGTTGGCGCGACCAGGGTCGAGCCCTCCCCGCTCGTAACCTCCGCCCTCCCTCCCGCCCCTCCCCTCCCTTCCCGTCCGCCGCCACCGCCGCAGCTGCAGCTTCCCCTGCTCGCGGTCCGCTGTGGACTCACGCGGAGCCGCTGCGCTGTACGCTGTCCTTCCCTGAAGTCCTTACATGCAGAGAGGAGCGCGTTTCTGTGCGCCAGTGGCGGGGCTGCAGTTGGTGCCATTCGCTGCAAAACTAATGGTATCAACCCCGCCCATAAATTAAATTTAAAAATATATATTACTGAATAGTTCTATCAACAGTTCCCCCATTATAATAAAGTAATCGTTGAAATCTTGATTCTTTGACCATTGAAGATTAGGCGCTTACCGCAAATAGTTTCGCATATTAGTTTGCATTATTGTCTTCGTTTTCTTAGCATTTACGATTTAAATGTATAAATATTAAATTTATATATAATTTTTAAATAAATCAGTAAAATTATATAAATCCAGCCATAAAATTTTCCTATTGGTGTCATCTCTAAAATGGTGTCGCCCGGGGTGTATCGCTCCCCCTTCCCCCCTGACTACACCAGTGCTTTGCGCCACAGATTCCATCATTTTATGTCATTAATTCTCAGCGGACTTCATACTGTGCTGTGTTACACGGTTTGCCATCCACGCAAAACAATCATTATTATACCCGAAATTTTGCATAATACCTTAAATTATTATAATTCCTCTTCAACTACGTATTGTATGTTGTCTGAACGGGGTTATCGGATAAAAGAATATGAAATGGCAGGCTAAGTTGGCGATACTGTGTGTACTCTTTCCTTCTCAGTAGCAGCTTCCCTTGCGCGTCCACAATGCTCTTTCTCGGAACACATATCCTTTCCTCTCAGCTGCCTCCTTTGAAATTTTTCTTTTTTCTTTCTTCGTCAATGTCAATTATCATTTATAGAACTCACGATACAGTTTGACCAATTCGATCTTCACTATTCTGTGTAGTAAGCTGTTCCTATTCGGTATTTATTGTACATCCTCTCCCAAACATTAATTTTACTCACATTTGATTCATACTCCTGAATTGAATCGTTTATTTCAGAAACTCACCAAACGTCGAATTCTTCATCTCGAGAAAACTAAGAAAACGTTTTTTAACTTATCCGATTTCAAAATATTTTTATTCATTAAAGCAAATGATAAATAAATATTTTTCATATAAATATGCACTGAACTGTGTGGCTATCTTCTTGGAACAATAATGTGCCGCTAATGAGCGTTTTAGATTTTGGCGTTTGCCGGGTTTCTGAAATAAACGATTCAATTCACTCCGCCACCGCTGTGTTGTCTCATGAGAGCTTTCTTTATTCATCTCGTTACTTCCTTCCCTGAGGCACCCCCTTCATTTCTCATGCTTCCCTTAACATTCTTTCCCTTTTAACTATCTCAGCCATTGTTTAATTTAGTATACATCCTCCATCATCATTCCCACTCGTTCACATTTCTATCTAGTAAAGTGTTCAGTATAATATATCATCTATTGTCCTACATATTCATTATAAATAGCTTTCTCTTCGTATTTGATGCCTCTCAATTGCTTTTGTCACCACTGTGCTGTTCCTCATGAGCTTCCCTTGCTCATCCTCGGTGCTTCTCCTTTACGGAGTTCCACCCTCATTACATATCCTCCGTCTCTCATACACCCTTTAAGCATTCTTTTGTCGCCTCTCCCCTCTTTTACAAATACATCGTGTGATTTTATGTTTCTCTTGTGCTACCTGCTATCTTAATCCACGTCTCTAACACAGTTCCAAAACTCAAATCTCAAAGGAAAAAAAGTTAGAAAAAGTAAAGAAATATCCTATAATTTAAAGTAACCTCGATTTACAAAACAATTAGAGGCGAAAGGGAATGAAAAACTTCGAGATATAGATTAATTAATGTTATCTTAACTAATTTGGTGTTCGAGTTGTCGAGGCACTAGTTGTACACCATTCATTGATCTTACTAATGAAATAATGTATGTAATTCTTTTCATGGATAGTGTTGAAATGAAGATGGAGCATGGGAGTGACCTAATCAAACTCCCAATATATTATTACATTTTACTATTAATGTATTATACACCTCCTTCTCCGCATCAGGTTACTAATGAAGTAATATATGTAATCTTTTCATGAATATTGTTGAAATGAAGAGGGAGCATGGGACTGGCCTAATCATACTCCCAATATATTATTACATTTTACTATTAATGTATTATACACTGCCTTCTCCACATCAGGTTACTAATGAAATAATATGTGTAATTCTTTTCATGTATAGTGTTGAAATGAAGAGGGAACATGAGACTGACCTAATCATACCCCCAGTGTATTATTACATTTTACTATTCATGTATTATATTGAATTAAATTGAATTAATGCCTTATTTTACGTGGCGAGACTCGGGCCATTAGGCCTGCTCTTCCGTCTGACCACGTAAATTTCGCTACGCTCCTTTCACCAACTAGCAGAGAAAGGAGGTATTTCTTGGGCGAGAAACAGGCGATTTGAATTTAGCTCAGAGGCGTCATTTAGGCTTGAGGATCTTTTACATGCAAGTAAATCAACTAACATGGGACAGCCGGCTTTACTTCCCCTCCGAAGGAAGGCGTACGAAGGATTTTTTCGCGCTTTAAAATCCACGGCTTCGATCGGGTTTGTACCCGCCAACTTGGGTACAACAGTCCGAAACGCTAACCGTTACACCATCGCCGCCGCCGATGGTGTAACGAATATTATATTATACACCGCCCTCTCCGCATGACTCTTTCTCCTTGCATCGCTAGCTCGTCTCTTCTTTTCGTGTCCTCGCATGCTCCCCGCGCTGTCCCGCGCAGTGCGTCTGTGCGTATCCGCCGGTGCACGGCGCCAACGCGGCTGCCGCCGGGCAGTGGCCTCTCTCGGCGGCGCCCTCGGGCGCGCGCTGGCTTCTGACCCTTGCGGCCCAACTCCGCCCTTGTGACTCCCGACGCGACCCCGGGCGGTTTTGGGCGCCGCCGCGCCGCGTTGCCGCATGCGCCGCCCCCGCCCCCTCCGCCCCGCCCCATCCCGCCCCCTTCTCCACCCCGCGCCGACCTTCGCTGCCCGCTCGGTTAGAGCGCCCGTAAACGAGGCCACTCCGCATACGCCCTCGTGATTCTCGTTAAAGACAGTACTTTACCCACTGAATCCTGGGGATAATGCCGGGACCCTTGTAGGTAATTAAATCGTATGCATTGTCCGTATTTAAATTGCAATTTTTTTGTGATTTGTGTAAATTGCCACGGATTAATCGTCTGTTGGTTAGATCGTATGATTTAACGATGGCAATTATTGAGCGGTAGTAAATATTTCAGCCAATTCAACTGCTTTATCAAACTTGTCTACGATCATGTAACAAATATTGTGTAAAAAACAGGAATACAAGATATGAAAGAATTGTCTTGTGTTTTGAAAAGTTGTTGATGAAAACTGAAGTAATATTAATAATTTGTCTCAAAATAAATCATCATTATTTTGAACGATTTGAATTACGATACAGAAGAAGGAACAAAATTATTATCTGTTTGAAAATGTTTTATCAAAAAGTTACCAGGATGATGACACAAACGAAATGATTTCATTAAACTTTCCTTTTATATTAAATTCTGTAAACTCATATCGCACAAATGTTAAATATTAAAATGATATTTTCCCTTATTCAATGGAGGTGCAGTGGCTCATATCATTTAAATGGTAAAAGAGATTTTGTGACTTCACAATGCAGTGCCAGTTTTGTAATGTAAATTCGTAATGAACTATCAATGTTAAAGCGACGCATTTCAAAAATTCCGCATTCCCAAGCATCTATATCTGTTTTTATAGAGAATTATGTAAATTCAATATTTGAAATATTCTGCTAACATTTCCCTTTGATTGATCACACGAATGGGGCAGCACAGTTAATCTACTCTCAATGAATTCTTTGGAATTAAATTATTTGCTAATACTTTCTCTTCATTGAACGAATTTTAAAATGTCGCATTTATCCAGGACTACAATTTTTGTAATACATTATGCCACAACTTCTCTATCCGAATGTTCATCAGTACTTAATTTACAAGAAAGAAATCACGTAGAGTTAAAGGAAATATAATGGGAGACATTTTACAACTCTCTTCCGCGGATCTGTATTCATTTGCACGAAAATCCACGGAATTCTGCGAACCGTAAATTTCGTGTCAGCGCTTAAACTGATTATCTCGGAGTGAAAACGTGTGTGAGAATCAACGTAACGTGTTTGTCTGTTATAAATGTAATTGCTACGCCCTGACTAGATGCGGCAAGCTATTCAAGAAAATCAGTTTACGTAACGTGGATTTAGTCGGCACGGGAGGTCTTTTAGCCGAATCATTAAACACGGGTTTTAAATGAACGAAATCCGATCGTTTATCGGGTTTCCGGTCGCATGTTTATGTGAGTTAACATGTCTGGCCCCGAGTCCCTCTGGTAATTCCGTCGCGCAAAATTTAGATTGTGGATCACAGCGCTTCGTGCGACTCAGCGGCGACCGCGCACGTCCTAATCCAGCTCGGGCCTCCGCTGGCACGCGTTCCCTGTGCTGCCGCCTTCACCTCTGCCGCCCCCTCCGCCCACGCCTCCGCCCACGCCTCCGCCCACGCCTCCGCCCACGCCCACACCTCCACCCCCGCCCCCGCCTCCACGTCCACCTCCGCCTCCGCTTCCGCTGCGGCCTTCGCCGCCACGGCTGCGCCTCCACCTCCACGGCTGCGCCTCCACCTCCACCTCCGCCTCTGTCTCCGTCTCCATGCTTGCTACCCTCCAAAACCCAGCAATTGACTCGCCGTCGGTATATGTAGATCTTAGACGTTGGTTGCGTCGTTTAAACCATTTACGCTCCCAATATTTTCCTGTATATCCTCTCTGTTTTACTGTCACACTAAATATACATTCTCCTCATTTGATGTTCACTTCTCTGTAATTAATTGCAAAGTCCCACTGTTCCCTCTTAGAGCTGCAAACTTCAGAGACTAAATATTTTTCATACATTTTTCTCTCCCATTTTCTCTACGTTTGCGTTCTTCTGATTTCTATTGCAACATGCCACTAAAGTCACGCACTTACACCACTGGTGTCGCAATACTTGCTCTGCCCTCCTCAGCCCGGTAATCGACTCGAAACTTCATAAAAGTCAGCATTAGTTTTTCAAAATTATTTTTATTGTTTCTTAGGCGGAAAAATGGAGGTTGATCAGTCATATTTTGTAAGTGACTGCTCCCTGTAGGTGATTTATTTTACTGTAGAAATTATGTGCCAATTTCGTAATAAAAAGTTACCATTCGTAGATGCTAGACGTTGATTTCGTCTTTTACGCCATGTTTTCTACATAAGCCGTCAATGTTTTCTACATATCCTCCGGATTTTACTATCACTCATTTTTTAAAGATTCGTTTTCTACATTTGATGGTCGCTACTTTTATTTATTGCAAATATAAAATAATAAACATATAGAAAACAAAAAATAATTTATTGCAGGACCCACTGTTTCTTCTTAGAGCTGCAGTCTTTTCGGCGATTAACTATTTTCCCCCGCCATTGTCTTCTCCCTTTTCTCCTGTACCACTACTTTTTACTTAAGAGTCTTGCAACGCTGTTGAAATAAAGTCAGTCCTCCACCGCACCGCACCGCTGATGCTGTATCACTATCCTTCCTGCCTTCACGACACTAGCTTCACACACTTCACATAACAGTCGACACAAATCTCAGCACTAGCATCCCTTTTTTCTTCAATAAATGTCTCTATATTATACTGTACTGCCTGTTTTGCGATCCCCTTTTATTATTAAGACATTAACCTTGTTAAACGTTTGTTTATTTGATATTTTGCTACGTCCCACTACGTTTATCAGAAGCTTTTACAATTTTCACCCATTTACAGATTTGCGCTAGTTTCCTTTAATATAATTTCTTTTTACTAATTCCTTTTATGTTCCTTGCAATACATTTATATAACAACCACAATAATATACATAAAACACCGCGCCAATATTCCCTTTACGCCACAGTCAGGGTCGCCTCAATCCTTTCTGTCTCCCTATATCATATGCGTATATTTCTTCTCTATCCTCTACGCTATATACTAGATTATTAATTTTTCTGTATTAGCCCCTACTTTCCTAGTAATTTTATTTTTACGTTTTTACACTAATTATTTCCTTTCCATTACAACTTTTGGACTTTAATAAGGTGCAACTTTTCTCTGTTCGTTTATCTACAACACTAGTCCCAGCAGAAGACATTTTTGTTTTTTTCTTTAGACTCCCGCTATTTTCTCATACTCCCGCTATTTTCTCATTTTTTGTGCTTCTTACCTTCCTCACTATTTCTCTGTCACGCTTTTATCATAAATCAGTTCCTTCCCATTTAACGTTTCCTCCTTCTATAAATCAGACTTACGCTGCCTTCTCCAGTCGCTTGCAGCTTTTCACCTATTCGCTAATTGTCTCTCACCACTTCCTCTTACCATTTAGTCTAAACTAAATACTTTTGAGCACTCTTCAGTACAATAATGCTAATCACTTTAATGTACGTGTTTCACAAGATAATTCTCTTCTTCCACTCGTACCTTTTTATTAGTTTACGAATCTGTTCTAACCTTCCAAGACCACTAACTTTCCTACACAATATCGTCGATTCTGATGTATCATGCAATTCTACGCGGGTGACACGTTACCCTTTGTTCTTTCTGCTGTACTTGTACTGCTGTACTGCTACTTCTTGGCGCATATTCATGATTCAAACATCTCTTTCCAATCTCATTCGGGGTTGTGTCAAATTCTCGGCACTTCTTATTCTTTATTCCCATCATCACATATTTCATTCTGCAGGAAACCGTTTACGAATCGCTTTTCTATAAGTACAGTATAAAATACAGACATTTATTGAAGAAAAAAGGGATGCTAGTGCTGAAGATGTCTCGACTGTAATGTGAAGTGTCGACTGTAATGTGAAGTGTCGACTGTAATGTGAAGTGTCGACTGTAATGTGAAGTGTCGACTGTAATGTGAAGTGTCGACTGTAATGTGAAGTGTCGACTGTAATGTGAAGTGTCGACTGTAATGTGAAGTGTCGACTGTAATGTGAAGTGTCGACTGTAATGTGAAGTGTCGACTGTAATGTGAAGTGTCGACTGTAATGTGAAGTGTCGACTGTAATGTGAAGTGTCGACTGTAATGTGAAGTGTCGACTGTAATGTGAAGTGTCGACTGTAATGTGAAGTGTCGACTGTAATGTGAAGTGTCGACTGTAATGTGAAGTGTCGACTGTAATGTGAAGTGTCGACTGTAATGTGAAGTGTCGACTGTAATGTGAAGTGTCGACTGTAATGTGAAGTGTCGACTGTAATGTGAAGTGTCGACTGTAATGTGAAGTGTCGACTGTAATGTGAAGTGTCGACTGTAATGTGAAGTGTCGACTGTAATGTGAAGTGTCGACTGTAATGTGAAGTGTCGACTGTAATGTGAAGTGTCGACTGTAATGTGAAGTGTCGACTGTAATGTGAAGTGTCGACTGTAATGTGAAGTGTCGACTGTAATGTGAAGTGTCGACTGTAATGTGAAGTGTCGACTGTAATGTGAAGTGTCGACTGTAATGTGAAGTGTCGACTGTAATGTGAAGTGTCGACTGTAATGTGAAGTGTCGACTGTAATGTGAAGTGTCGACTGTAATGTGAAGTGTCGACTGTAATGTGAAGTGTCGACTGTAATGTGAAGTGTCGACTGTAATGTGAAGTGTCGACTGTAATGTGAAGTGTCGACTGTAATGTGAAGTGTCGACTGTAATGTGAAGTGTCGACTGTAATGTGAAGTGTCGACTGTAATGTGAAGTGTCGACTGTAATGTGAAGTGTCGACTGTAATGTGAAGTGTCGACTGTAATGTGAAGTGTCGACTGTAATGTGAAGTGTCGACTGTAATGTGAAGTGTCGACTGTAATGTGAAGTGTCGACTGTAATGTGAAGTGTCGACTGTAATGTGAAGTGTCGACTGTAATGTGAAGTGTCGACTGTAATGTGAAGTGTCGACTGTAATGTGAAGTGTCGACTGTAATGTGAAGTGTCGACTGTAATGTGAAGTGTCGACTGTAATGTGAAGTGTCGACTGTAATGTGAAGTGTCGACTGTAATGTGAAGTGTCGACTGTAATGTGAAGTGTCGACTGTAATGTGAAGTGTCGACTGTAATGTGAAGTGTCGACTGTAATGTGAAGTGTCGACTGTAATGTGAAGTGTCGTCTGTAATGTGAAGTGTCGTCTGTAATGTGAAGTGTCGTCTGTAATGTGAAGTGTCGACTGTAATGTGAAGTGTCGACTGTAATGTGAAGTGTCGACTGTAATGTGAAGTGTCGACTGTAATGTGAAGTGTCGACTGTAATGTGAAGTGTCGACTGTAATGTGAAGTGTCGACTGTAATGTGAAGTGTCGACTGTAATGTGAAGTGTCGACTGTAATGTGAAGTGTCGACTGTAATGTGAAGTGTCGACTGTAATGTGAAGTGTCGACTGTAATGTGAAGTGTCGACTGTAATGTGAAGTGTCGACTGTAATGTGAAGTGTCGACTGTAATGTGAAGTGTCGACTGTAATGTGAAGTGTCGACTGTAATGCGAAGTGTCGACTGTAATGCGAAGTGTCGACTGTAATGCGAAGTGTCGACTGTAATGCGAAGTGTCGACTGTAATGCGAAGTGTCGACTGTAATGCGAAGTGTCGACTGTAATGCGAAGTGTCGACTGTAATGCGAAGTGTCGACTGTAATGCGAAGTGTCGACTGTAATGCGAAGTGTCGACTGTAATGCGAAGTGTCGACTGTAATGCGAAGTGTCGACTGTAATGCGAAGTGTCGACTGTAATGCGAAGTGTCGACTGTAATGCGAAGTGTCGACTGTAATGCGAAGTGTCGACTGTAATGCGAAGTGTCGACTGTAATGCGAAGTGTCGACTGTAATGCGAAGTGTCGACTGTAATGCGAAGTGTCGACTGTAATGCGAAGTGTCGACTGTAATGCGAAGTGTCGACTGTAATGCGAAGTGTCGCCTGTAATGCGAAGTGTCGCCTGTAATGCGAAGTGTCGCCTGTAATGCGAAGTGTCGCCTGTAATGCGAAGTGTCGCCTGTAATGTGAAGTGTGTGAAGCTAGTGTTGTGAAGGCAGGAATGATAGTGATACAGCATCAGCGGCACGGTGGAGAGCTGACTTTATTTCAACAGCGTTGAAAGACTCATAAGTAAGGAAAAAATGTTGATAATTTGTTTTCATTACTCTCTTAAGTCACTCACACAACTTCTTTCATACACTAATTTTCTCTCACCTCCTACGTCTAGCTTGTATTTCTTTTCTGTGCATATTTCTCACAATTCTCTTTCCAAAATTGCCTACTGCCAAGATGCCAAAGCTTTATTTTATCTGTACTTGTTTAATGTCCTGGTCTGTCCGCACCTGCTGTAGTAGCTGCTTCGCAGTTTCCTCCGCCACTGCCGTGTTAAGACGCCGTCATTATTCATTCAGCGGTGACACTGCGGCTCTAGCTCTGCCTCGCCATTTTGTCGTCCTTCCGTTCAATATTCGCTGCATAAAATACCAATACTCAGCCTATTGTCGGCAAACCGTCATTTCGCCTTGATATTTCCTCGTTGTGCTCGTAAACAAAACGTTAATTTTTAAAATATTAAGACCTTGTGCATTTGACAAATAGAAACTTAATTTTTGAAATATTTGGGTCAGTCACCTAGTTTTGGATAAACACAATAACATATCTTACTAATAACGTCACGCCTTGACTCGATGTTCAGGAACTTGACAGGAGCAAAAATTAGATCCGCGAAAAGAAATGAATTGGATCTGCAATAACGTTCCTGAAGAATCACGAAATTAATTTCAGAAGGTCGTTTAAAATGCGACTCGCAATTCCTTACCCGACATGTCAGAGCCAAGTGTGACATCAACGAAATTGAAAATACGCTCCGTCGATAAAATTTACATACTAGTTTACAGCAAGACGTAATTAGTTGAGATAAATTCGCGTGAAATCTAATAATGCGCGAGCCTCATCCGCTATCAAGACACGCGGAAATGCAGCACTTCGTTGAAAACCCGGTTGTCTCCGATGCAATGCGTGCATTGCGCAGTCTCTCAAGCGTAGAAACGTCTAGTTACTGCACCAGCGGCTGCCGGTTGACCCTGGCTTTCCCTCGCCTCGCCGCCCCACCCCACCCCCGTCTTCTGCCTCCTGCGTGCCCGTCCGCCCGTCCCGTCCCGCCCTGCCCCGCCCCTCCCCTCCCCTAACCGTCCCGCCCCGCCCCTCCCCGCCCCCTCCCCGCCCCCCTCCCCGCCCCCCTCCCCGCCCCGCCCCGCCCGTCCCGCCCCGTCCCGCCCCGTCCCGTCCTGCCCTGCCCGCTTCTGCCTTGGTATGGCGTGCCCACGGGGCCCGCACGCGCGCACGACACGAGCAGCGCGACTGCGGCGCCGCCGCCACCGCCTCCACCGCCGCCTCGCGAAGCCAGAAGAGCGCAGCCACTGCAGAGAGCGGTGGGCGGGGCCGGGGAGGGCCGGGGTCGGGGGTCGCCCCGGAAGACGGCGGCGCGCAAGTCGGCTGGGCGAGTTAAGAACAAGTGCAAGGCGGCGACAGCGACACGGCCAGGCGCGGAGCGGAGCGTTGTGCCTGCCTTTCCCCTCCCGGCTTCTCCCGCTGCTCCTCACCAACGCCACACCACACCACACCCCGCCTTGCGCTGCCAACTCACGCGGAAGCGAACGACCGACAAGGCTTCTTTTATGGAGCATTAGCCGCCCCTTCCCCCGCGCCGTCACTCGCTGCCTACAGGCCATCCGAACCCCGGCCTTTTCCGCCCCTACGCCGCACCTACGCCACCCCTACGCCACCCCCACCGCCACCCCTACGCCACCCCTACGCCACTTCTACGCCAGCCTACGCCAGCCCACGCCACCTCTACGCCAGCCCACGCCAGCCCATGCCAGCCCATGCCACCTCTACGCCCCCACGCTACCCCCACGCCACCCCCACGCCACCCCCACGACACCCTACGCCACCCCTACGCCACCCCTACGCCACCCCTACGCCACCCCTACGCCGTCCCTACGCCACCCCTACGCCACCCCTACGCCATCCCTACACCACCCCTACGCCACCCCTACGTCACCCCTACGCCACCCCTACGTCACCCCTACGCCGTCTCTACGCCACCCCTACGCCGTCTCTACGCAGCCCCTACGCTGTCCGTACGCCCATCCCGATGCAACCTCCGCACCGCCCTACGCGCGCCCCTACACCACCCCAACGCCGCCCTTACGCCGTCCCCGCGTAATCCCAACGCCACCCCCGCGCGTACCCGCGCCACCCCCCGCACTGCCTTTACTCCGCTCTCGCGCTGTCCCCTCGCCACCCCCCAACTCCACGTCGCCCATGCTTCGCCCACGCGCCTCCTCCACGCCCCCTCTGTGCCTTCGTCCACCTCCCTCGTTTTGTCTTGCGCACTACTACACCCCCGTGCCGCTCCCGCGCCGCCCCTGCGCCGCCCCTGCGCCGCCCCTGCGCCAAAAACGCTTTGTTCTCGCGTCGACCCGAAACAACTCTCCCGCCCCCATCGTCGCCTCCGCGCAGTAAGTGTTTTGCTCCACCCCACTTCCCCGTGCTGTCCGTCGCCACCGCCACAGCTTTGCTTCTTCCCTACCGTCCATGGACCTGATTCGTAACCGCTTTGCTCCCTCACCGCCCCTGTGACACCTTCGCATAAATCCCAGGCCGCGCCCTTCGCCATCTCCGCGCCGTAATCGTTTTGCTCTGGCGTTGCCCCTGCGCCGCCCTCTCGTCGTCCCTCCGCCCGCCCCCGCCAGCAGACCGCCCACGCGCAACACTCCCGCTGTCACCATCGCCTTTAAAAATTCTTCGTACGCCTTCCTTCGGAGGGGAAGTAAAGCCAGCTTTCCCATGCTAGTAGATTTACTTGCATGTAAAAGATCCTCAAGCCTAAATGACGCCTAAATTCAAATCGCCTGTTTCGTCGCCCAAGAAAAACCTCCTTTCTCCGCTAGTTGGTGAAAGGAGTGTGGCGAAATTTGCGTGGTCAGACGGAAGAGCGAGCCTGATAGCCCGAGTCTCGCCACGTAAAATAAGGCAATTCAATTCAATTCAGTTCAGTTCAATTCAGTTCAATTCAGTTCAATTCAGTTCAATTCAGTTCAATTCAGTTCAATTCAGTTCAATTCAGTTCAATTCAGTTCAATTCAATTTAGTTCAATTCAGTTCAATTCAATTCAGTTCAATTCAATTGCCCATCGCTTTGCTCTTACGCTCCCCCTCTACAGCTTTTAAACGCTTCGTTTGATCTCCCCCTCAAGCGTTTTACTCTCCTCGCAAACTGTCTTATGGAGAATTCTGGTGGGCGGCTGCTCTGATCAGTAGTTTTCCGTAGTTTCTCCAATTACCACCAGACGAATGCTGAAGCAGTGCCCTATAACAAAGAGGCCATGGACCGGGCGCAATATTTCCTTCCGCTTCCTTGTCCTATCTTCACCCGTTACTTACGCACATTTCCACTAACATATACTACACTACTACACATGCCAAGAGACCAGTTGGGAGATTAGAGCTTGGCCCGGCTGAGTGGTGACCCGCTGGTGGGAGATACTTGGTTTAGGAAGATCCCTGCTAGCCGACGGTAGGTCGTCGCCGGATCTCGCCATCTAGTTGGGGAGATCACTGCCACCCTCCCGAGGAAAAACCAAGCACTACACTATCGGGAATAATGACCTTAGCAGTTGACGTGCACGAAATCACAAACAGTTAATCAATCAATCAATGTAGAGCTCTCTAACGCTGCCTGTGCTCTCCCCGCGAAGTGTTCTCCTCGCAATCTGCAGTCCCTCTCCGCAGCGGCGGAGACCACCTTTTCCCGTGCCTTCCAGCGCTTTGGCGCCGCCCCCGCACTTCGCCCACCCCCGCAGCTGCCTGCGCCGCCCCCCGCGCTCGAGGCCACCTCTGCCGCCCCCGCGCGTTACACGCTTCGCTCGCCTTCGCCCCCGGCCGTCAGCACCACGCCCTCCCCACCCCACTCGCCCCCATCCCCGCTCTCCTCCCCGCCCCCGTCCCCGTCGCGGAGCCCGGCTCCGCGCCCCGTGTTTGGGGTGTCGTCTTACTCCGCCAGAAACGTGGCGCCCCCGGCCCTTTTGGCTGGCATTTCCACTTCTCTTTTTCTGGCTCGGCCTTCGTCAGTATGCTTTCCGCAAGTGCTTCCGCATTGCCCTTCTCCGAGTCATTAAGTCCTCTCTAGGCTTTGCGTTACTGTTATTACTGTGCTGGGTTCTTCGAGGAAAATCTTGAGTATATTTTAGGTCCCGTTATGATCGTTACTTTACAGGTAATTTGTGTTCAATAATCATAATTCAAAGGGTGATTATCGAATAAACAATCTAATAATAAATGAATGTATGTGCTGAAAATGTTCAGTTATAACCGTCACACATTTAACTGAATCATTGAAGATAAGAGGGAAATCGTGACTTCCACAGCGAAACGCTTTTATTTCACAGCAGAACAGTGGAACATTTTGAAGGAGAACTGCAAACATTTTTGGGGAGCTTCTATATGTCTAGGAAGAAAAATTTTCTCTTACACACGCGAGAAGCAAAATGGTCTCGTTTTATTGTCCACAAATATTTGAAATTTAATTAAAGGTTATACAGAAGTACCAATGACAATTGTTTTACAGTCATGCATTTAAATATTGTTTCATTATGTTTGCCAACTTTACTATCACACGATTAAACACGATTAGTTAAATTTTTCAAAAACTACATTTTACATTTGGTTATTTTGTGCAACAATTACCTTAATAAATCACTGATGAAATGAAATATAAGCTACATGTGTGTCATATTATTAAAAAGGGTTCTTTTAAAATATATTTTTATGTGTAGCCTTTGAATGTACTTATTAAGACACTACATTCTACTCCGATTTAAACATAGTTTCACTTTAAGGACACAAGCTGTACAAAGAGTGGGGGGATCATCCAACCGAAAGCTCCAAAACCAAAAATGTAAGTCATAACATGTAAGTGCAAATTGTGAGTCATAAAATGTAAGTCTAGCTCCCGATTAGATAAGAGTGTCGTTCCCCCTCCGCTCTGGTCGTGACCTGTTAGTGACGCTGTGTTTAAATCGAAGTGTAGTTCAGACATTTTATCAGAAATTACATTAATTAAATAAACTTATATGAAAAACAGAACGCGCATTGTTATTACTCGTATGTATCAAATAAACATGCGGCTGTGTTATATCTCGACGAAACTGATGAAAAACAAGCGATTGTAAGACACATTAGGAGTAACGTTAAAATAACTTTAAATATCTCTGATATTCAACGAGTAAATGAAAAACCCAAACTCCTTATAAATGGAATACCATTTAGTTACGAAACTGCTAGTGAAATGTAACGCTAAGTATCGTTAAAAATTATCTTCGGCGCAATACTTTTCGTTTACTCAGTTTGTTAAGCAATTCCTGTATGTGTAGTACTTCACCGAAATTAGGCCACGTATGTGTAAATTAAGTTATAAAGGATGTCCGGGGAGGGAACGTCTAAACTTCTCAAATAAGCTCTTAAGACAATTTTAAGCATATCTTGTCTAATAAAGTTCGTGGATATTCCGAATGGTTGAGCCGCAATAAGCACTCAAAAGATGGTTTGAAATATTGATTTCTAGGCAAAAATTTGAATTTCCGAAGCTTATAAACCCTCCAAAACATGTAAATTGCTTATTTACAAAAGAAATTAATATATTTGTACAGAAAGAAAAATTAGCCAGAAACAAAAAATCAGCCAAATTGGGTAAACTGGGTGTTTTTTATTTCTGTCTTAATGTTTCATTCTTAATAAATATATTAATATCTTTTGTATATAAACAACAATTTACATATTTCTAGAGTGTTTCTATGCTTCTGGAATGCAAATTTATGCCTAGAAAGCATTTTTTCCAAACAACTTTTGAGTGCTTATAGCGGCTAAGTCATTCGCAGTATCCCAGTAGTTTATTAGACAAAATATGCTTAAAATTGTCTTAAGTGCTTATTTTACAAGTTTTGACGTTTCCTACCCGGACATTCTGTATATAATATTGTGTCTTATTTGCACTTATTTATAGTAATAGGTCGGAATAAGTACTCTGGAATAGCACACATTGACCTTTCCTTCAATAAGCTTTAAATGCTGCTTTCAATTTCGCAGACTTTTTGGAAGATATCTCGGATGAAGCAATTATTTTACCTAGGCCTAGAACGTTTTTGCCCTGACTGCAAAAACCGATCATAAAATTATTCGTCCAGTTATAAGTTGTAAAGAATTATGAACAGCAGAAAAGAGCGTTTAAAGCTTGTTCAGTAACCGCGAAATAGTAATATTCATTTAATAAATTAATACGTCAATTTCGCTATGAATGGTGGGTTCTGCTGCCTGCGCCCTCCAATATTTCAAACTCTTAATTGTAAGCTCGTCTTACTCCATCCCATATTTCACCCCACGCGTCGTGAATGCTCCTTTGTCATTGGCGCCGCTGACGTTCTCACTCAATCCTGCCCCTCCCCACTTCTCAGAGCAGCCTTCTACGCGCACAGGCAGCACCCCAAGCAACTTCATCCCAACCTCGGCGCCCCCGCAACCTCCTCGGTTGCCGGCCCTGGTCCGCCTTCCGCCGTCACCCTCTGCCCTCCCCTTTCCTTTAAGCTCCGGACCCCCCTCTCCTCCCCGCTCCACCGCTCGCAATTTCCGCCGCCCACGCGCGCGCTCCCTGGCGCCCGCGTTGCGTCTCCGCGCGCTCACGGGCGCCCCGCCGCTCGCCCGCCGCGCCGCCAGCCGGCCCGAAGAGATCGGGCGCCTCTCTCGGATTTACACAAAACTCTCCTGTACCGTTGCCTTCTCTCTGCATGTATTTCTTGCCCTAGGCATGCATCTTTCGTATCTCTTATGACTTTCGTACCTTCTGCGACTTTCGTACCTTCTGCAACTTTCGTACCTTCTGCGACTTTCGTACCTTCTGCCTCGTTCGTACCATCTGGCGCTTTCGTAACTTCTGCTACTTTCGTATGTCACACCACTTTTATATCTATATATTTCTTTCGTTCGCTCAGCTCCTCTCCCCGTACGTAACGTAGCTTCCTGCTCCCTCCCGTAGCATATGCCCTGCCCTGTCCGTACCGTATGTCTTTCGTATCTCTCACCACTTTCGTACCTTCTGCCACTTTCGTATCTCGCATTATTTTTTAACCATTGATTCCTTTCGTTCTCTCTGACCCTGAATTACCCTTTTTTGCTTCTTTCACTCCTTGTACTGCCTTTCGCCCTGTTTCCTATCACATCTCCGAATCTCTCCTCTCCCTCACATTAATTGTCCGACCCCTGCCTCAGTCATCAGCTCCTTTCCTCGCTCACTCCCCCCCGTCATCCTCAAGGGATTGCTCTTTCTACACCGTCGTTCTCCGCACTCCTTCACTCACCCTCACTCGTTCCTCTCGCCCCACTTGCTTCTCTCGCGCCTCGCTCCCCTCGCCCACACCACCCCCGCCTCCTCGCCTCCTTGCATCCCGCCATCCGCGCAATCTGCACCGCCGCGCCGGCGGAGTGCTCCGCATCGCAGGGCGAGCGCCGACCTCCCTCGGCACGCGGCTGGAGCCGCCAGCGGGCCTCATCCTTGCATTCCCGCCCCGCCTCGCCGCGCCCCCTCGAGCCCGCTCCCGCCTTCGCGTGTCGTACCTCAGCCTGCAATCTCCGCCGCTCGGCGCCCCCGCGTTCCTCGGCGGCGCGCGGCCCGCGACCGGGGCGGCGGAGGCGGAACTGGTGGCGACAGAGATTGGGTGGGCAGAGGTTGTGAGATGGTGGAGGGTGTGTGGGGTTGTGAAGGGTACACGGGGTTGCGGAGGGTGTGTGGAGGTGACGGAGGGTGTGTGGGGGTGGCGGAGGGTGTGTGGGGGTGGCGGAGGGTGTGTGGGAGTGGCAGAGGGTGTGTGGGGGGGTGGCGGAGGGTGTGTGTGGGGGGGTGGCGGAGGGTGTGTGTGGGGGGGTGGCGGAGGGTGTGTGTGTGGGGATGGCGGAGGGTGTGTGTGGGGGTTGCGGAGGGTGTGTGGGGGTGACGGAGGGTGTGTGGGGGTAGCGGAGGGTGTTAAGTTTGGCAGAGGAACTGTGATGTTGCAGAGGATGCTTGGAGTGGTAGAGGGCGAGTGGACTGGCGGAAGGTGTGCGGGGGGGGGGACGATTGTGGACGTGGATGTCGTGGGAGACGGGCGAAGAGGGTAAAGTGGTGGAAAGAGGTGGAGGCTGAGGGTAGGGCGGCGGCGTCCAGCTCGCCTTTCCACGCCGCCCGCACAATCTCCCTCGCTGCCCTACATCAACCGCCAACGCCCCACCGGCCGCCCCTGGCGCCCATTTCTTTCTGCAATCTCCCGCCGCCCGTCTTCGTCCTCTGAGCTACGTGTCCCCCCCCCCACCCTAGCCCTGCCTTGGACGTTTATCGCTGTCCTCGCCAGCAATAAAATGTATGATTTAGTTTTAAAACCTGCCAGTGATAGAACATCTCTGACGCATGAAAATAATACTGTCCTATCAAGTGGACAATCGTTGAAAGAGATATTTGAACGAGCATTTGTTCGTACATTCACTTCAACAACGTATCATTAGTTCAATTCAAAAGAATCAGCTCTGCTTATAAAACGTATGTGTAAAATAATAATGAATTTTAATTTTGAGTTATTCTCTGGTGACTGACGCTCTTCTGTACTTACAAACCTCAGTTATCATTTACTTCATATAAATATGAAGTAAATTATAATTTCTTTTAAGACATTGAAATATAAAAACGGGCTTTGATAGTTAATACCTTTTAAATTGGAAACCGTGACGTTCCTGTTTTGCTCTGGTCCTTTTTTCCCGCCGTATGGGGGCTAGTACTAAACTTATATTTCACGACCTTTACATACATTTCCTCGCTGTCAATTAAATAAAACTTGTTTTGATTAGTTGTCACCATTGCTCCTTGTGAATGTATTCATCCTTCATAGCCAAGCTCCATTGTCCTACGTTCTCGCTGAGGCCTTTGGTCTCCTCAGTGTTGTGCAATCCACTGCTTTACTCGCGTTCGCGGTAATGCCTGGGCTTTCTGAATCAATGATGGTCTCAGGCCTCCCGGGCCCTCGTGTTTCAGCATGTTTAGGCAAGCAAGCCCGCGCTACCCCTCCAACTCGGCTGTTTCGCTGCCTCCACCATTTCGTCATCTCTCCCCGTTTGCCACCTCCGCAATTTCCTCTTCTCAGCCAACGAACAACATTCGCCGATTCGCCTCCCTACCAATTCACCATCCCGCCAATTCGCCATAACGTCAATCCGCCACCTTCCAGTTCACCTTCACGCCAAATCGCCAATTCACTCACTCGCGGCCCCCTCACTTCTCCGCCAACTGGCTTTTCTCGAACTCACCTCCACACTGATTCTTTAGTCCGCCAATTTCCCGAATTGTCAATTGACCTCCCCACCTATTCGCCGTTTCGTTGATTCGGCACCCCGCCAAATCTCTACCTTGCCGGTTCCTCACCTACCAATCTACCTCTTTGAATTCTGCCATTTCACCATTCCACTGCTTCGTCATACCATTATTTCGCCATCCCGCGATTTTGCCATCCCGCGATTTCGCCATCCCGCGATTTCGCCATCCCGCGATTTCGCCATCCCGCGATTTCGCCATCCCGCGATTTCGCCATCCCGCGATTTCGCCATCCCGCGATTTCGCCATCCCGCGATTTCGCCATTTCGCCATCCCGCGATTTCGCCATTTCGCCATCCCGCGATTTCGCCATCCCGCGATTTCGCCATCCCGCCATTTCGCCATCCCGCGATTTCGTCATCCCGCCATTTCGCCAACCCGCGATTTCGCCATCCTGCGATTTCGCCATCCCGCCATTTCGCCATCCCGCCATTTCGCCATCCCGCCACTTCGCCACGCCGCCATTTCGCCACCTAGACACAACTCCAACTCGCTTATTCGCGTATGGATGTGTGGGTATATGTGAGTATCCCATACGGATGTATCCCATTTCGCCACCACGCCTATTCACCACCACAACGCCCATTTACCTCCCCGGCAATTCGCCACTCCCCCAACTAACTACACCATCAACTTGCCATCCCGCTATTCTATTATCATCAACCCTCCTGCCTTCCCTCATCCTCTTCAATCCGCGTTCAGCCAATCCGGCTTGCCAATCCTCGTCATCCCACCATCCAACCGCTCCTCTACTCCTCCGCACGAACTGCCACTCCTCCCTCTACCAATCGTCGGATCCGCCCTCCTTCGTTTAGGATAAATGTCGAATCACGGCAGGAACGAGAGCTTTTATTATACATCGGACCCCGATGACTATGTGTACTCGGGGCTCGTCGTCCGGGGCAACGACTGAAATTTTGCAAAGGGCAATTTTGCGTGTTTCCAAATAAACTCTCCCATGACGAGGGAAAGAGGCAATTTTTGTAATGGGAAAAATGTGTTTACTGAGCGTATTTTATCGGGATTATCAATATAACAAAAATATTGTTTGGGTGAAAAACATTTATAGAATGAACTGTTTATTTTCTTCAAAATAAACACAATTCCCAAAATGAAAGCATGTTCTATAATATCATTCACGAATGTCGTCATAATATGCACAAGCAACCCTCTATCGCAAAAAAATCTTCTCCAACAGCGACACGTGTATTTCATCACTCTTGTGATGTAACTGTATTTACACAGATCCCTCGCCTCCCAACCTAAGAAACTCCGGCGCAGCCGTGTCACTAATGAGATACCTTTTTGTGCTTTCGTTGATTACAGAGGCGGCGGCACCGAGTTAATTAGAGCTACACGTCAGCGGTTCGTGTCTTGTGCGCGGCAGCGATCGATATGAAAATCTGCCTCGAAAACACTTCCTCGCGGAAACCCCGTCGTCACGCGGTGCCGGCGAACCCCCAGCGAGTGTCAAGTTTTGTTCTCGCACGCACCCTCGGAGGTCGGCGAGCAACTTGCTGCCTTCTCTTTCTGCCCGACTCCCGACGACGATAAGTTCGGAACGGCCTAATAAACTAGGGTTGCTCTAAAGCAGCTTTGTAAAAACAAGTTACTTATGGCGGATTACGGAGGCCTCGCCGGGCTGGCAGTGCTGGCGGCAGCGGTGGCGGCGGCGGTGGCGGTGCTGGCGGCAGTGGGGGCGGCGGTGGCGGCTGCGGGCCCGCGCCGAAAAACACGTCGATATTTCAGGCGGGCGAGTGGGCGATTCTGGGCCGCGGCGGGCGCCAGGAGCGTTGAAGTGCTGGAGCCCGAAGCCTGAGCGATCGGTCGCTCGTGATGAGATGTTGAGCGGAGAGCCGACGCTGCCACCGGATCAGGTAGCTCAGGGCATCAACTGATGTCAGTGCAGTGCCTATGACCAGCGTTCGAGTCCCGACGGCGGCACGATTTTCGACATTTCGGCTACATCGAGTTCAATTGCTGTCTGGAGTAGAATTCTGACGTCAGACCGCTTTGATCGGTTATCCGTATTTTTTTCGAGTAATACAAGCCGAATGCCGGAGCAGTTCCTAACAAACGGGCAATGGACTGCACGCGATCTTCCCTTGTCCCGTCCTCACCCCCTTACTTATAGGCACTATATTACCACACTTGGGAGACCAGTCGGGAGTTTTAGAGATTGTCCCGGTTGTGGCGGTGCCCCGCTTGTGGGAGACACCTGGTTGGGGGAGGGGTGCGTAAGCCCACGTGAAGGTCGGCACCGCGCCTCACAATACTGCTACCGAAATGCGCGAAACGTGCAAGGTCAGGAATGACCGTGGAAAAGGCACAAATAGAGCAACAGCGGTGAGTTAGAGACTGTACCGTAACTAACTAGGAAGAGAACTGTAGCAAAACGTGTAAACGAGACTCTGCGCCCACGAGACGAACGCGGTAGAGCGGCAGCGCAGGTTGATGGTTTGATTGGTGATTCGGGGCGCGACAACGGCTAAGGTCATTAGTCCCGTAAGTGTAGTGCATGTATTTTCATCCTAGGGTAGCTGTGATCTTCCCCAAAATGAAAACCGAAAGCATATCTGTACTGGGTCAGTGACAGGACGGAAGCCGCTTGGGAAAGGAAACAAAGAAAGGTGAAAACGCGACGCAGCGCCGCGTCTGAGACGAAATTCGAAGTTACCGCTTACCGGTAGCTTGTCAACTCGTTTACAATGCACGCAAAGCGTTCTGAAGTTCACTCAACTGCACTCTCTTTTTCGCTCACAACCGGCACCTCCTCTGCCCGCTTTGGGTCTCCTCTCAGCTCGGAGTCCAGTCGCGGACCGCCACGAGCGTCCGCGTACTTCTGGGGCCAAATGAGCAACCTGCTCTTGTTGGGCTTTGGGGTCGTCCATACGTTACGAAACTCTAAAGAAGGGGAAGGGGTTGAGGCAGCGTTACGCTGCGTTACATAGGGGTAGGATGGTATTAGTTAAGTGTTACGTAACACTATTTATTTTTTTACATTTTTCACCATTATCACCAAGTAATTCGTGTTTTGAGTCCTGTACTAAAACATTAAAATATTAACAAAATAATTTGTTTTAGAAACATAAATAAACTAAAGTTATTAGATTATAATTGTTACAATAAATGGAAAATATTTTTTCAACCTTTTTAGTTTGTTAAAGCTGTAAGATTACGAAGAAAATATTAAAAACTTATATGAAGAAAATTCTAGAATCCATTTAAATTTGCGCTATAAACTCGCTCTTGCATCATATACGACAGCGTGTGCGTAGCTTGTGATCAACCATTTCTCAATCAAGCATTCTTTCTTAACTTACTACTCGCCCCAATCTTATTGTTAGGTGCAGTCAGTATCGCCAACTAACTTTTACTTTAATGATCTTTAATTAATTTTATATAGAACACAAGTACAATAAATACACATTATTTTTACTGTGCTATAATTTATTTTCACTTTTTGCATTTACAAGGGGAAGGGGTGTTGTCGCAAGCATTACGTAATTATTTAGAAGGGGCTTCAAGCGCGCATTACGGGCGCCCTACAAGGGGAGAGGGGGTGTTCAGAATTC
The DNA here is from genome assembly GCA_038098605.1 of Gryllus longicercus. Taxonomy (NCBI): domain Eukaryota; kingdom Metazoa; phylum Arthropoda; class Insecta; order Orthoptera; family Gryllidae; genus Gryllus; species Gryllus longicercus. Next base: position 118,949 of record JAZDUA010001034.1, read on the forward strand.
CCCAAATTTGAATTACGTAATTTATGGACGGCTCTTTTTTAGTTTCCGTAACTTCCATATATGCGGTGCTGTAGTCGCATGTGCTATTCGTTACTGATTATGTACTTTTTGTTACTGTTATAAATACGTGAGTACCTTTCAGACTATTTCAAGTTGGACATTTTACCGCTTGCGCTATGGTTCTAGACGCAACCCAGTTGGCATTTTCGTCGTCGCCGATTTTCACGAAGTTCAATAGAATTTTCCACGATTTTCATAATCATTAAATATATTATTTTGCTTTCTAATTATCTTCGTGCCGACTAGCTTTTGTGCGCAAACTGTTCCTCACAAAGGTTGGTCGGAAAGCGAAAGACAATTAGCGCAGCTCCTGCGTCAGTCTCTCCAAAGCTGATGGCTGTACGCGTTCAACTTCTCTGCAGCCCCTCCCAAATGGTTTTAGTTTGTGACAATGCGCTTTTCTTGCAGGAACCTTGTTACATTTCTCCCCATCGAACGACTTGTAATAGATCTCCTCAGCCTGCGTGTCTAGGGATTGCGTTACCGTCACGAAAGAAGTGCTTTTGTTGCTTTTTTTGTCTTTTCGTTTCGTAGAATTACAAATTTTCTTTCTCTCAGAGCTTCTTTCATACTATTTTTCTTGCTTCTCTAGTTATCGACAAACTCGCACACTGTTATATTACTTTTACCTCTAGGTAGATTGGCGACGATACAATGTAGTGACGACAGTATCTCTTGATCTTGCCTTCAATGTTTACTTTTCCCATTATGTTTATTTCCTTATTCTTTCATATCTCACAACAAATTTTATCATTGTCATATTCCTTTCTGTCCGATTTCGTTTCGCACTTTCTCTGTACTCGTAAGCTACCAAATCCTTTACCTGCTTTCATTTCCCTCCTGTTGGCTTCCCTTCTTAATTTTTTGCTCCTTTGTGGATTAAGTTTCTTCCTCCTATTTCCAACATTTTATTTCTTTATTTCCTTGAGAGTTCCTACTTTTCTGCTCCTCCCAACTTACCTTTACTGCTTTCTTCTTCTGAGAGTGTCGAAGTATGCGTTCCAAGAATACAAACGAAAAAGTTTCGTATTGTTTGGATCCACAAGAACCAAGGCAATGTAACAACTCACCAGTAAAAGATGTAACGAAACGACAGCAATGTAATATGGCTACTGCTTCTTTTTTGTTTGTTCAGTCCCTATGTACTTCCTTTATATTCACGAAATTACCTCCGTGTTGGCAAACTACATTTCGTAAAAAGAATTCAGGTCTTGTGCCAAAGGAAGAAAAAAAACTACGAAAGACGAAATGAAATCCGTAGTGTCCGGGAAGAAAAGAGACCTGAAGGGAGAACCGAAAATATTTTCTTTATTTTCATCAAAATTAACAAAATGTTATTTCATCCGAACTACAGCACGCGGGATACACCGTTATGAAAAAAGTTTTCCAAAGAACCCGGAACTCCGGATCCGCGGAAAAAGCTGGAAAGGAGAAGACGAAAGAAAGCGCTAAATATTATTAACCGGCTTTAATTCGCATTCGATTGCGAGCCGCTCCCAACGGACGTGGCCCCCAAAACTCGAGATGGAATTGCGGAAGCCGGCGAGATCGCTTCGTGTCTTCAATCGGATGAAGGAGGCGGTGTTGGAGGGCGGTGGCGGCGGTGACGGTGGCGGCGGCAGCTCGGCTCTCCAACATAATCAGTCGTCTCCAACGGGTGCCCCGGGAACCGACAGGCGCTCGGTCGCGCGGGGTGTGGGGCGGGGGGGGGACGGGGGGGCGACAGAGGGCAAGGTGAGCGCAGCGAGGGGTGACGCTCGCACTGAAAGCGAGGAGGAGCGTCTGAGGCCGGAGGACAATTCGGCTGCGGAGGCTATACAAGAAGTTGCAGCGCAGCCGACGATGACGGCGAGGGCGAGGAGGTGAGGAGGAGGAGGTAGGTGCGGAAGTGGGCGATAAACAGAGGGATGGCTCTGTTTGCCAATGAGGACGCGGCGGAGTACACGGAACGAGGAGCGTGAATAAGTGGGCGAGGGAGATAAAAGATGACGCATGGGATTGGAGGATGGGAAGGTAAGCGCGAGGGACGGAGAGAGAGAGAGGTAAGGGTGAGAGGGGGGAGAGCCGTTGTGGAGGGGAGCGCGCGGTGATGAGGGAGGGTCGGAGTGGAGGGGTTAATGACGGGCGAGGGTGCGCGGCGGGGGGCAGGGGGCGGGGCCACTGCTGGCGGAATTTGGGGCTGCGGGCGCCGGTGCTCGAGGCGGCCCCAGCGGGGACGCTTCGGGGCGGGAAGGTTGAACCGGGGTGGGGAAGGGGATAGTGCGGGGAGCGAGGAAGGGGGTGGAGAAATTTGGGCATGCGGACGCCGCGCCGTCCGCGGACGAGCAAGCGGAGCGGAGCGAACCCGAGAGGGCTACTGCGGGGCGGCGCGGGCCAGGGAGCGCCGCAAGGTGGCGCTCGGGAACAATGCCGCCTGCGGATTGGCTCTGTTGAGCAGCCCGAACGGGGTGGCAACGGGGATGCTAGCCGTACGAAGGAGGCAGGCGCGGCCTTTCGAACGGCTTGCGGGATGAGGAAGACCGGAGACGCGCAGCGCGAGGGATGGACCTACACGAAAATTGCGTAGCGGAAATAGCGAACTGTGAGGACGCAAAAGGAAGTGGCTCTAATTAAAAGGAAACATAGTCTTTAAGACATTTACAATATAGGTGCGGATGCCAGAAAGACCACTAACATCCTCATTTCTACCACCATCGTTAACTTCGACATTATCATCATCACATCAGGAATTTATAACTTCATATATAAATTAAAATTAATTCAAATGAAATGTCTAAGAACTAAAAGTGTTCCGAAAATTAATTGATTTTTAGTATCTAAGAAGATATTAATCTGAACTTTGCTTTCGTAAAAAAAAGAATAGAAAAAATGACGTTTGAAAAATTTTGGATTCGGAAACTTAAATTCGGAAAATAAATAGGTGAACACCACTATTGGATAAGTAAACACCACAAACAGTAACACCACCATTATCAACACCATTAACATCATCATCATTATCGCTACCATTAGTAATACCACCAGTAATATCACCATAATCTGCTGTCTCATCAGCATGTCTACCAGTATTACAACCTGTAATTCCAGTAGCAACACATTTATGCCACACAGACAAGAATTCTCACACACACGTCAGCGCATACTCAGACGCTCACAACTCGATTCTGAATTCAAACCTAACAAAATTTGGCATATACAAATTAAACATTTGACACAGAGTGAGAGGTGTGAAACACAAGATTCAGGGTAAGGTGGAAGGGAGGAATACATAATGTGGGAAGGTGGGTGGGTTGGAGGAGTCGAGGTCTCAGACAGCCGCGTGGGAACACAGAGGCTCCTCGGCGGTGTGCGGACGGCTGCGACGGGGCGGCGCGAGGGCGCTGGCGGCGGCGGCGGCGAATTTCGGAGGCTGCGGACGCTCCGCGCCGGAGGGGGCGGGTCCGCCGCCGCCGCCGCCGCGCTCCCACGCGCCGTGATCTCATTAGGCGGAGGCCCGCGGGGCCCCGAGAACAGTGCGCAGCGGCGCGGCGCAGCACCGCCGCCGCCCGGTCCCCACCCCCGCCGTCCCTCCCCTTGCTACCCCACCGCCACCCGCTCCCCTCTCACCCGCTCCTAGTAATGCCCCGTTCCCGTCCCCGCATTCCTTCCCTTCCCCAGCTCCAATACGCGCCCGCCCCAACACGTCCCCGTCACAACGCGCCTCCGCCCCAACACGCCTCCGCCCGACACGCCTCCGCCCCCAACACGCCTCCGCCCCCAACACGCCTCCGCTCCCAACATGCCTCCGTCACCTCGACCCGCCAATCCCGCCGTCCCCCCACCCCGCCGTCGCCCAAATCTCCGCCCCCCCTGTGCAACCCACGCCGCCGCCCCCTCCGCCGCCCCCACCGCCGCCCCCTCCGCCGCCCCCTCCGCCGCCCCCTCCGCCGCCCCCTCCGCCGCCCCCTCCGCCGCCTCCTCCGCCGCCCACGCCTCCGCCCACGCCTCCGCCCACGCCTCCGCCCACGCCTCCGCCCACGCCCCCCACCCACGCCCCCCACCCACGCCCCCACCCACGCCTCCACCCACGCCGGCGACGGCGCCGCCCCCTCCGCAACCGCCACCGTCGCAGCCGCCGCCGCCACCGTGGCCGCCGTCGCGGCCGCGCGCGCTGCAGCACCCGCCGCTGCCGCGGCGTCGCCTGTACTCACCGTGCCGAAATGCGACAGGCCCCCGAGGTTCGGCAGCCGCCCGGGCTCATCCATTATGGAGCAGTCTGCCCTAACACACACACATCATCAGCAAGGCTCGCCGCTCGGACTGCGCCCCGCGCTCTGCGGCGACGCTCGCACGCACGCACGCGCACACGCGCACGCGGCGCGCACGGCTGGAGGGGCGCGCAGGGCGCTTGACCATGGCCCTAATCTGCGAGGGGGCCCGGGGTCTGCTGCTAGCGATTGTAAGAGAGCTAGCTGGCTAGAACGCGTGGCACTGCAGTTTAATACACACGAGACCTCGTGATCGAGAGGAATATGCGGAGATTGTATACAGGATTAGAGATAATCAAAATTTTCACGATGTAATTTAGATTTCCAAACCTAAAGCAATCAAAGATTGTGTCTTTGGCAATGGATTTGCGGTACTCTTGGGCGCCTCTAATTACAAAATTATGTGGGACTATTAACAAAATTCAAATAAATGACAAGGATAACGTTTTCAGGAAATTGCTTTTCACTGTTTCAATAAAAATTACTGAATAGGTTTTGTTAAGTATACAATTTTGTATGTATCTAAGGGATAACTTAGCTGATTTTCTCCTAATAAAATTTAGTATTTGAGGATATTTAATACCGGGATGAGCTTTCACAAATTGCACTTAGCTCATTTTTAAGAAAATATCGCCAATTTGATTTTTGGTCTCAGCTCTTTACACTGATCCTCTGAATTTGTAATAATGATCAACCAAAATTTGGAAAACAAAAATAACAAATTGTTAACTTTTTAATATTTTTCGAATATAAACCACGTACAGTGGAAATTAAATTTTGCAGCTCTACAATTTTCGCTACTCAGTAGTGTGCTCGCGCAAACGTGCCCACGCGTTAATTTTTATTCTCGTCGCCCCCCGAGCCATGGTCTGGGGCCCTGCGTGCCTGCGCGTGGGTGCGTGCGGTGGCGGCCGCAGCCAACGGAGGGGTTGTGCGTGCGTTGGTGGTAGGGGAAGGGGGAGAGCAGCTGGGACCCACCGCTCGGCAAAGCTCCGCCGATGGCGGCCGCTCATGCGAACAACGTCCCTGATGGAGGCCTGTCCGCATCGAACGTTTCGCCGAATTCATATTCTCGCCGGTCTTTCATTAATGAGAATGACTCGCCTGAATTTCATGAATTTTGATATTTTCGATTCTTTGAATCGGAGGAGGCATATATTTTTGTTTTTTTGTTTTTCGATTTAATATTTTGTTGCAGCGTCCTGCATCGCGTTTGAGTCACAGTCCAGCAACGTTCTGGTATTCGTTAGAATGTATCGTTGTTTTACATACTTTGTGTTTCGAAGAATATCGCAACTGACGTTTGATGTATCGAGTTTTCGAAGTGTCATTTATCGTGTTTGTGTTTTGAAACGCACGTCGCGTATAATTATGTTTATAAAATGTAATTCCACCTCAAAAGCGACGAGTTTGCCTGTCGCAAAGTTGTGACTCGCGGTTCCAACTATGAAGGTTCTGTCACTGCGATGCTGAGCTCTATCCCACATGCCACAAAATTTATTTTGTTTCACCACTGCTAGTTTTGTTTTCCGGACAAAAGACCGGTGCGTTGATTTCTGTGATTGCGGCCGTAATTTGTTTTCTGAATGATTACGAACAAATTACCCACGAATAAAGAGTAATGCAATCAACCATGCTGCACTTTGACAAAATTGCGTTTACACGAGATTCGTGCAGCGAATGCACTCGAACTGTCTCTCTGCGACTCTCTGCGGACTTTCGATAAACACGCGTTATAGAAGATAACACTCGCGAACTAGCGGGTATTTGTTCAGGTGTGTTTGTAGTTTTCAATAAAAACGATGCAATTTGCCGGCGCGAATTCTAAAAAGGTCTGATTTTTATACTCATTTCAGGGTAAATGTATTGTTACAACATGTATTGTTATTTCGGAGATAAATTTCGGCACAGAACAATATTTTTGGAGTTTTTTGGATGAATGAGATAATTACCTCTTTCATTGAGTAACTTAAAACTAAAAGAGTTTTTGCGACATGGCGAAGTGGGAAACATTTCTACTAAAAGCGAATTTTGAACTCTGTTTCAAGCCCTTTAATTTACTTTCAAATTCTTAAAAATAACATCCAGAATTATTATAAAGTATTTTTTGAAATGTTTCCTAGTTTCCGGTTTCTGGAATGCAAACTCTTGCACACATGTGTCGTATGCGTAAGTTTACTGCAGCCTATTACAATTTCCGAATATATCAATGTTACTGTAAAGTAACTTACTGATTTTGGAAGTTGGTGTAAGGGCAAAATACATAATTTAGGGATATTTAATGTCTTTGCAAGGTGAAAAGAATGAATAGATATGTACACGGTCTTCTGAAAACAACATAATTTAATTTACTATCCTCAGACTAAGCATCGTTAAAATAAATAAACTAATAAATAACGTTACAAACAGTTTCATCGAATACTGAGCATTAAAAGATAATATATGATAATATTTTATCTCTTTACTCTAATTGCTATTATTACATTTCAATATATTCGAAGACTGTAACAATACACATAGTCGAGCAAATAGGAATTTCTTATCTGGGAGGTTTTTTTGCTTGGTGTCGAACCAACTCGATGTTTTCTTATAAAGATTTTTTTCATTTATGCTGAAATAAAAGTGCATTGATATTTCTTAATTTATATTCATTTATGACGTATTCATTTGATTTGATGAATGTTTTTCCTTGTTAGAAAATAGAAAATAATTGGTAAAAATTACTAGTTTATTTGCGAATATGTGGAATGGGCTTCTTAGGGGAGGGTGGAAGTTCGTGTCTCCTCCTCCTCCTTGAGTGCGACGCAATTCGTTACTAAATATATTCATTTTCTTTTTTTATCGTTCGATATCATTAAATTATTTTGTCTTTGACCTTGCAATTACATCGTATAAAAGAAAAAACCTTACACGGAAAATCGAAACCTACTCAAACATTGCTTCATAACGTTCAGTATTCACTAAGTTTAATGAAATGTGGAAGATTTTCTATTCCTGAAACCTGAAAATTACTATTCACTGCAAACACAGATTTAAACATGCAAATAAAATATTTCATTAATACCAAGATCTAGATATATATGTTGACGTGCTCTACCGTAGGACCGCCGCCGTTCGGTTTAAATATAAAAAACAATTTATCGTGTATAATTATTTTCACTGGCTTTTTGCAAAAGGACGCATGTTTCAAATTTGACATTGCGTTTATATAGACGCACTAATCTTTGAATTTAAAAACAATCAAACTTTATTTTTTTAAACTCGCTGTCTTTGTTTCGCTTCATATTCTCGTCTGTTAACTTCATACACTCTCTTGCTCGTGCTAGACAAAAATCTTCTTCAAGGTCTTAAACCAACCAAACGATGTAATAAACCAATAAGGGCAGAAAAGCCTTCATTCAATACATTTTAAGTTTTTATCACCATTTGCTATTTATACGGTAAAACCGATTAATGATAGCAAGCGACGACACATCTGACACCCATTATCTCTCATCTAAAACAAAAATCACGAAATTTGGGTGAATAGAAAGCTTGCATTTCTTTCTAAACAAAATCAGTGTTTTCAATATAAAGATATTGGAATTTTCTTTAAATAGAATAAAACTTCACTTAGTTAGAAATTTCGCCTCCACGACGAACAAGAGAATGTTAACATTGACGAAAGTGTCCAAAATATTGTGCTTAATGAAAGTTGTCAGAAACTGTTATATGTATTTCTGTATTCTTCCACGTAAACACATCTTTTTGTTGATTATTATTCCTGAAATATTTATTAAACGCATTTCTTACCGATCTGATATTTTTGGTTGAACTTCTCTGTAATGTGATTTCTCCCTTAAGCTCCCAAACAAAAGAAAAATGCGGTCAAGGAATTTCAATTCCTTTGTTCTCCACCTTAAGGCTTCCCCTGCCCCACGTGAAATCATGCGATCTCTTCAACGCTCGGTACGTCGTTGTGCGTGAATTGGATTTAAAAACCTAATATATGGCCCATGAGGCGTATCGACGAGAACAGCCCCGGAAATGCCATGCCTCGTTTCACAACAAGTGCGGACAGTCGTTCGGAGGCTGTTTTAGCGTATTGCAATTCGCTATCGTTGATTTAATGGAAAAACACAATTTTACGACGCAAAGAGAGCATTTCACACATCAATAAATGAAATGCTGTCTCGCCCCCCTCATAGAGAATCTGTGATATATTAGTCTGCGGGCAATGAAGTAAACAGTGGTTCTTCACTGTTATTTTCATTCTGATTTTGTGTACATTCTTTTGATCGATGTCGTACTATACGGTGCGAATGTCCCCTACCCGTCCTTCAAAACACGTGATATTTTAGAACTTACCTATCCTCCAAAAATTCGTGTTCCAATGAGATAGGCAAATCTGGTTTAAAAGTTGTAGGACGCATCGCTTACGAGTTATCCGCAATTATAATGTGTGTTGCAATAATGTTTTGTGTCATTATTTGTAAACTTCTGTTTTTTCTACTGAAATTTGTTGGATGAAGGACAGGGAGGCAGTGCTCTTCACGGCAGTAGCGCATTTAAGGAGTTTGTGCCGATGCTTTTCTGATAGTGCAATTTTTTTCCTTTTCATATTTTTCAATAAGATAAAATAATTTTAAATTGACGAAAAATACCAAGACTAGAAAACAACAACCCATTTTTGGCTAATGTTTGTAGTGGTGGGAGGGGACAAGAAACATTTCAAATTTTTTTTAATGTTATAGTCATAGTATATCTATTCATTTGTCATTTGCTTTCAGGTAAATTTTTACCATCTTACCCTAGAGTATTCTTTATGTTCATGTAGTTTTTTTTCGAACACTGCATAATAACAGAGTTGATTTAAAAAAAATATGCAGTTGGTTTTCACTTGGAATGTTAATTTATCTTTTTACATATTTTGGCGCAAACCTTGTAAATATAATTCAGGAGATTAATAGATATGTATTCTCGGACATTTGCTGCTTATATATTAGTACTACAATTTCCTTAGCCCACTCTTCTCGAATTGTTTTATTTGTTCAAAACGTATAGATATAATAGTTTCAATTTTGTTTTCATCGGAAGATATTTGGATTTTTAATTGAGCCGTTATACCAGTGAGCTGTGGAGCAAATCCCAAACTGATGGAAAATGAAAACTAACACTCTGATGAGCATACCGCATACATGACGGGTACAGGAAGAGGCCAGTTTTGTCATTTGCAGTGCCAAACTCCCTGCTCATTTTAGTAGGCGGGTACTATTGGGTTTGAAACACAGTTACAACCATCAATCGCTTACCTATCATGTAAGTTGTATATTTCCAACATTGTTTAGCTCTCTGAGCAAAGTACGTTGGGGCGGAGGCTTGGAACATCGTTAAATAGAGATTAAGGGTTGAAGACTGGCGCAAAGCATGACCATTTTCATCATGTGCCTGTGGTATGGTGGTCTCACATTACCAGAATCTCATGCAAACTCTCACTCCATCCATAAGAATTCACCTTTCATTAACAACCACCTCTCATGACCACCCCTCAGGGCTCGTGCCGTAATGTCTAGTGCATACGTTTTCGGCAGTGAGAGTTCAGGTACAATTCACGGTCAATTCATACAGAACTTGGTTTTGGACAAAGTGCAGGTTTTCTCATGTTTTTGCCCTGTCTCCTCCTCTCATTTTACTATTATCCATAATCATTCACGTCCACATCATTTATCACTCCCCACATCATCATTAAATGGTATCTGTGATCGTAGAACGTAAATAAATAAATACATGCATATATTACCCCTTTCATTTGCCGTGTAATGTAAGGTAACGGCACTCCAGCAATGTTGCCGTCTGCCTGGAAAACGGAGATCGTAAAGACGTGAGCCTTATCCACTCTACACTCAGTTTGGAAATTTTCATCTTGTCAACCTAGTGCTCAGAAATAGTACTGTATCTAGTCAGCCTGGCTACACGAAGTAAATGACCACAATTTATATACTATCCTGAGTTTGAATTCTGCAGACACCGTTGCAGTGTCAGTAAAAACATCATTGCTGGTCGAGAAAATTGGTCTTTTATCAAGGATAGTTTCTGTGCAAACACACACACACACACATACACATACACACATACACACATACACACATACACACATACACACATACACACATACACACATACACACATACACACCCCACACCCACACCTGCGGTACCTCGGCGTATGGATCGACGCGCGTCTCCATTTCGACGAACATCTTCGACTCGTCAGCCAGAAAGCGGATGGTGTGATCTCTGCCCTGTCGCGCATTATGCCGAACACCGGTGGCCCCAGGCAAAGCAGGCGGAAGCTACTCGCGACCGTGGTTAGCTCGACCCTGCTGTATGCAGCGCCCATTTGGGCCAGAACCCTGGCAACAGCAGCATACGCCAGGAGGACCATATCTGTCGGAGTGCTCTGAGAGTGGTCTGTGCGTACCGCACGGTGTCATATGACGCCGTATGCGTAGTAGCAGGAATGACGCTTATAGAGATTCTGGCGGACGAGCGCCGACGGATCTACTATCAGGGAAGACACGGCTCGCGAATAGAAGCCCTCGCTGCGCTGGATGAAGAGAAGAGGGAAACGATGAGACAGTGGCAAAACCGCTGGGACGCAACGCTGAACGGCAGGTGGACCCACCGTCTAATCCCACGGATCAACGAGTGGGCGTCGAGGGTTCACGGAGAAGTGGACTTCTTCGTGACACAGTTGCTGACGGGGCATGGATGCTTTAGAGCGTACCTGCACCGATTTAAGCTAGATGACGACCCGACGTGTCCAGCTTGCCCAGGACAGGAGGAGGATGTGGAGCACGTGATGTACAACTGCCCGCGATTCTCAGGAGAAAGAGACCAGCTGCAGGAAATCCTGCAACGGCGCCTGACACCGGAGAACACCATCCCATTGATGATGTCCACGGAAGACAGATGGGCCGCAATTGCGACGTACGCTGCCCGGGTCATGCGACGCCTCAGAACTGAAGAGCGTGCGAGAAGTGAAAGCCATTAAAGGCGTAAAGGAGGAGGGCTAGAATAGCCCCACCACCCCACCTAACGAAGTAATGCCTGACGGCGGTTCCGTAGGTGGGGCGAAGGAGGACGTAGGGTTTTAGTGGGTATTATCCACGGATGAGTCCCACACGAGTCGGCCCAGATATGTGAGTCTGGGTCGATAGTGCGTAAATGCATTTCCCCCGTCGTTAAAAAAAAAACATACACACACACATACACACACATACACACATACACACACATACACACATACACACACATACACATACATATATATATATATATATATATATATATATATATATATATATATATATATAAGGAACGTTGAAATTCTTCATCTTTTACCCCTTCTCCTTTTTTGGGGTCTTCATAACTCTGGTAATTTACCTATGAGTCTTCCAATATGAAGAAGGCGACTTGCCGCTTCCCTGGTCTTGTCGATTCCGTTAAGCATCCATTCAAGATAAAAGTACGGGATTTATATTCTAAATAGTAGAGAGTTGTGCCAATATGTGGGTCAGAATTAGTAATCGCGACGATTGAATGATTGATTGGTGATTCCGGGCGCATCAACTGCTAAGATCATCAATCTTGTAAGCGTGTCGCACGTCTTTATCGCAGGTGGTGGTGGTGATCTTCCCCCGATTGATACAGTCTCCTGGCGTGTGGAGTAGTGTAGTGCATATGTGTGTGTGTGTGTGTGTAAGTAGGGGGAGAAGAGGACAAGGAAGACGAAGAAAAGATCACGCGCCGTCCGTAGCCCGTTTTTAGGGTATTCTCTGGACATGCGCCTGGTGTTCATCGGAGATATCACGGAAAGCTACCGATTAAACCAGTCGGCCGCTAGAATTCTTCTTCAGACACCGGCTGAATTCAACCTAGCTGACAAGGTAGAGTCGAAATCATGCCGCCGTCGGACTCGAACCCTAGGACCTCTAGGTCAGACACACTCCAGCGATGTCAGTAGATTGGCTTGGTCACCTTTGTTGGTTGTAATTGCTACAAATACTCAGTTATTTCTCAATACGTGACACGTTATTAAGTCACGTAATTAGTTCATTTATTGCTATATCTACGACTTTAAAAAGTGATACATTTTAGGAACACTGTTCAAAAACTATTGTAAAAATATATTGATTATAACTATGACGTTTTTGTTTTCTAATTATTCCTTTATTTTGGGCTTAGACATTTGAGGCATAATTCCCATACTTCACTCTAATTAACCCTCGTATATGACATTAATGACACACATTTCATCATGTTGACGAATCGAGGCATGATGCACGGTGCGTGGGACATTAATCGTTTTACACAATTCATTGAAAAATGAATACACTATTATAAAATATCAGGCTCGGGAAAACAACTTGTAGCCCGTTTTCAATTTGTGAAATTTCCGATAATAAAGTAAATGATTACGAAATATTAAATTAGAAATGTGTAATTTTCAGAAAGTACAGACAATTGTTACAAACAGGGTAGTTTAAGGTTAGATTATCAATTCAACACCCACGTGATTGATCACAACAATTAGCAAATGAGCCAGAAAAAAAAACAATGAATTATTTCATTACCTAAATTGAACATGTTAGCTTCTCATCAATCTTTTGGAATAACTGTCATTGAATAATAATGGCCTTATGACAGCCAGATGTGTCATCAGTTTGACGTTGAGAACGTATCTTTCCGAATGCTTTGCATATTCAGCAAATTAAATTATATTTCAAGAAAAAAAATATGGAAAAGAAAATTACTTAATTCAAGCAGTGCATTGTCAAACTTTGCAAGTTTTACTGTCATCAGTTATCAATACTAATTATCAGTTCGATGCAGATCAATACATTCTGAAAGACATGAATTTCCATTTAGGAGATATGTCGCATCGGGGAGCGTGAGACATTTTTCAAAACCATTTTATTTTACAGCACAACGAATATTTCTTTCATCTCGTGCATATATCTCATTTGATTTTCCTCATGCGCGATGGCGAGTACAATCAATATGAGGGATATATATTGAATGAACACGTATCATTCATCTAAAATGCCAGACTCCGAAATCTTCAATGAGTTGTGTGGATAGAATCAACGCCTTTTTTTTCGTTCTGATAAATTACACAGGAAATAAATCATAAATAAATGTAAAGCCAACGTGCATGCATTTCAGAATTCACCTATCGTACGTCCTCTGATTAATTAATAATAAAGGATTCTAAAACACCCATGACGTGCGGAAATCGAAACTGAAAGCTTATTTCATGCAACTAAATATTTTATTGCAGAATGAAATCTCCTATATGAAAAAAATTATTTATCCAATGTGCTTAAAGATTTTGGAATAATTTGATAAAAGATTCATAAATGCTGTCACATTTCAGTTTGGATTACTGGTTTGATCTTGAAATTAAACTATACTAAAATTGATAATTTGAGAAAATTGGAGAGCGAAATGTGCGCACGTATTCTTCGCCCCAATAACGCTTAATTGGCTACTGTGGAAATTGTAAGGCATGGCAAACGATTGTATTTTGGTAAAAATGCGTAAAACGAATGGTAACTATTACTTAAACACGCTTCGGTATGTTTTGCTACATCTAATACAGTTGTACGTTGTCGGGTATTAAATAGTATTTACATTTTATTGAAAGATGTTTAGCCTGTCAAAAGATTTAAATAATTATTTCACTATTCAATATGTGGAGGCTACTTATATTTTCTTACACACACACACACACACACACACACACAATTAAGCGAGAAATAAGAAACAGCCAAAATGTTGTGTGCTTATTTACGCCTGTGTTAATTGTTTTTCGGAATAAAAATATTAATTTATTTTGTAAATAATAAACAATTTACATGGTTTTTGGAGTGTTTATATGCCTTTGCAATGCAAATTTTTACTTAGAAGGAATTTATTGAGTGCTTATTGCGGCTCAGCCATTCGGATTTTCCATGTAGTTTATTGGACAAAACATGCTTAAAATTGTCTTAGAGCGAAAGAGAGCGAAAGAGAGCGAAAGAGAGCGAAAGAGAGCGAAAGAGAGCGAAAGAGAACGAAAGAGAGCGAAAGAGAACGAAAGAGAGTAAAAGAGAGCGAAAGAGAGTAAAAGAGAGCGAAAGAGAGTAAAAGAGAGCGAAAGAGAGTAAAAGAGAGCGAAAGAGAGCGAAAGAGAACGAAAGAGAACGAAAGAGAACGAAAGAGCACGAAAGAGAACGAAAGAGAACGAAAGAGAGCGAAATAGAGCGAAAGAGAGCGAAAGAGAGCGAAAGAGAGAAGGTACCTGGGTCCTTAATCCAACCTTCACGGCCTCCATAACATAGATCGGGGCGTTAAAACATTCATACGCAGCGCAGCATCCGCGTGACGTTGAGCGTGGTCGCTCCGGGAAGCGGCCAGCGCCGAGGCGCGAGGAATCAGTTGTGCCCAGGAACAGCTAAATCCTGCCTTTGGCGGCGCCCGCCAGCCGATGGATGGACGCGCGCCGCGCTGACACTCGATCGACGGCCACCGCGCGCGGCTATTGACGGCACGGCGCACGGCGCGGCGGGGCCTCGCAGTTGCGCGGGAGAGCAGTGGCGACGAGCGGGAGGGAGCGGGGATGCACCGCACTGAGCGGAGATGGGCGGGACGCAGTAAAGATGAGCGGGACGAAGGAGAATGGCGGGACGGAGAAGGCGAACATGACGATGACGGAATGGGAAGGGGGGAAGGAGCGAGGACGGGGAGGAGAGAGCTGGGTCGGGCGTGACGGAGCGTGTTCGGGTGGAAGGGAGCGGGGACGTGCAGGGACGGGCAGGATGGAGCAGCGATGGACAGGACGGAATTGGGGCGAAGAAGGGGGATGGCAAGGTTGGAGCGTGGATGGGTGGGAGGGAACGGGAATGGACAAGGGGCGGCAGGGATGGGCGGAACAGAGCTGAGATTGCCGAAAAAAACAGGAATGGGCGGGATGAAGAGGGGATGAGTGGAATAGTGGGAAAAGGTGGGAAGGAGCAGGGATGAGCGGGATTCAGAGGGTAGAACGAAACGGGGATGGGTGTGTCGAAGCCATAATGGAGGGGACTGCGGGAAGGCCGTGGCGACGGATCTGGATTGTGGGAGCCTTCTGGCACAGGCAGCAGCCAGCGGCAGCAGGCGACTGACACGTAGAGAATAGGCTGGACGGAAGCCGGAAGAACAGAATGGATGAGGCGGCATGGCCAAGAGATCAGCAGGGGATTGAAATAAAGAGGACAAAATCAGGCGGGGGGAAAGTCAGTGTACTTAACTTAAAAGCGACAAGAGGAATGACAAAACAGAAAGTCTAAAGGAGAGGGAAATGGTTACGGATGACGGTTGAGAAGACAAGATACAATCCTGAAAAAGATCAGGAAGTGTATAGTCTCAATGGGATTGCAAATTAAGGAAAGAGCGAGCCCAGAATGAGGACGGGAGTAGAGTGAACGAAGAGAAGCCAGAGTACTGCGACGGGACCGTCAACACATAGAAGTCCCGCTCGAAAGCAGTAGAGACTGCAGGTTGGTTGAGGCGAAACCATTGTTGTGTGGAGGGTGATTAAGATAAGAAGGTGAGCACGGGCGCGATAAGACGGAGAGACGACGGGGCGCGCCAGGTGACGGCAGGGCTCGAGAGGCGGGAGGGGGTAGGCGGCGCGAAAAGAGGCGGTGCTGGGCGAGGGCGTTGATTACGATGCCAATGGGAAGTGGGCGGCTGTGACAAGGGCGTGACACGGCGTGGGCGGCGCGATGGGGGCGCGGCGGCAGGTGGGCGGGGCGCGGGGCGTGGCGAGGGCGGAGGGGAGCGCGGACTGCGGGCGACAGTGCGGGCGGCGAATGGGCGGGCTGGGGCGGGTGGCATGACGTGCCGGCTGACGCGTGATTATGCAGAGCCCCGGGCGTTATCTCCCATTTCGGCGCCTCTGCGAGCGCCATTGATAGCGGCGCCGCGATGACGTGGGGTTTTACGCGTCCCGACCGAGTCGGATCCGCTTAACGCGACACGGCTAACCTCCGCGCTGCGCCGCCCAGCCGCCGCGCCACGCCGCACCTCGCCACCCCGCGCCGCCACCCGCCATGCCAGGCCGTCCTTGCTGTATTCCGCGCCACCCGGCTTCATCCCGCTATGTTCTGCTTTATCCCGCATCGCCCTGCTCTATCCCGCATCGCCCTGCTTTATCCCGCACCGCCCTGCTTTATCCCGCACCGCCCTGTTTTATCCCGCACTACCCTGATTTATCCCACACCACCTTGCTTTATCACGTATTATCCTCATTTATTCCACACGATCCTGCTTTGTCCCGTACCAGCCTGCTTTATCTCGCTCCTCTTGCTTTATGAGACACAGTTTATCCCGCACCATCCTCCATTATCCTGTACCATCCTGCTTTATCCCACACCTCCCTGTTTTATCCCGCACCTCCCTGCTTTATCCCGCGCCGACCTTTTTTATCCCGCACCACCCTGCTTTATCCCGTACCACCATGCTTTATCCCGCACCACCCTACTTTATCCCGAACCACCTTTTTTTATTCCACATCATCCTGATTTAGATCGCGTAATCTTACTTTATGTGCGCCACTATTTTTATCCTACATTACCCGATGCTATGCCCTGCATTGCACCTATCTTGCACGACATAAAGCTTAAGCTGCACCCCCCCTGTGACGTTCCGCACTACCCCACCCAGTGTTTTCTAACAACATCCCATCGTGCAGTGTCATCTCGCTCAATGTTTCCGATCAATCTCACTGAATCTTCCACCCCGCGTTGCTGCGTTCGTCGCAAAAGCTTCTCGACCTTAAATCATTTCGTATTTACTGACCTCCACGACTTTTTTGACGGTCTCTATTTTCTACTTTCGACATACGATTTCTTCGTACCTCTCGGTCTCCGTTTTCATCATTTTGCACCTCACACCTTCTGTTCATCTCCACATTGTTGCTCTGCATTGCTCTGACACATCTTTATCACCTTTCCATAGCGCTTCTCATTCCTTACCATTGAATCATCTACTAGTTCTGGTATATTTTTTACCGTGCATCACACTTGTAGGCCACATCTGCAGTTTTTCCAAACTTCCCATTTTACCAAGTGATTCTCCACTAATCCTTCCCTCTCACTACACATCACATCCTTCCCCCTCCACGTCGGCCTTGCCCCACCATTTACAACTTCATCTTCTCGCTGCTTCCGTCACATCCTCTTTCCTCTTTTCACTCCTCTCCCGTTTTCCCAGCCTTGTCCCAGGCTCGACTGGCGCAGCCTTCTGGCCTGCGTTTCTTCCCTCGTGCTGCGTTTTCCTCACGTATCCTGCCGTTCCCCTCGCCCCTGTTGCCGTTGCCTCCCGCAGCGCAGCGCAGCGCGGCAGTCGCCGGAGACCCGACTTATCACTGCGAAAATGCGGTGTCCGGCCGCTGGGCGATATTGGATTGCGCGGAGGGTAAAGCAATAACGGAATCTGTAAATTGATTAGTGAAAGGAAACTAACACGTTGCGACGCGACGCGGCGCGGCGTGCTACAAAACAAAAAAAAAAAAAATAGAAAACAATTCCCAGCAACGTGCGTGGAGACCAATTCGATAACCTGTCGCTAGTCATGCTATTTCCGACGCGTGAATTTCTCGTTCTTTTTTTTTCTGTTTTATGATTTTACCGGTTCAATACGTGAAGTAATTTCTCTTGGAATCTATTTGTATTTGCATTCTGTGATATTGAAATGAAATTATTCTGTTTGATTTAAAATATTTTCTTTCATTTGATACTTTTCGCGTGACATACCTTTGATTTCACGCGCGCGTCACAGAACTCCGCTCTCCATTTGCCATTTGGAAAATTCCTGTTTGTTTTTTTTTGGGGGGGGGAGTGTATCATGGTGTGGCGAAACGTGTGTTTTAGTCGCATAATATTACAAAAGTGTGTTTTTGTTACACAACGAAAAATATATTTTAAAAGTTGTCATATGATCCCTCTAGAATCTATGGGATGTATTATATTCACATTTTCCCAATATCTATCATGCTAGTAATCTCCAAGAACAAACATTGGCTAGCTAATTTCAGTTAGGGCGTCATTTCCCGAGTTGAACAAACTCCAGAAATTACGGGTTGTTCTCTTTTTTCTTCTTCTTCTGTTTTGTGTAAGTTCATGCTTGATTAAAGATTATAATGCAATATTTTTAGAAATCCAATTCACTTTCTATTCTATGGATTTTTAATTGTTTCGTAATTGCATACCAAACTTTGTATTGGTCTGGACCATTGAAAAGTTTCGTGGCTTTCAGTGAAAGTTCGTCCGTCTGCTTTTTTTTCAAAACCTAACCCTCCGTAGCTTTCCGGGAAACAATTATGTGAAAATGTCGGATAAAGAGAAGGCAAATAATGTGCTCAACTGTTTCCCGCGTCCGTCACATGCATTGAGAGCCGGTTTGATGGGAACGATTTTGGGACGTTGCCATTTCACCGAAGCCGCGGGGCGGGGCGGGGCGTGGGCGGTCGCGCGGTGAGGACCGCGGGCGGGGAGGCGGAGGGCGAGATGAAACTGGGCGTAAATGAAAAAGTGCGCCGCAATGAAAGCGAGGGCGGCGCGGGCGGCCGTGGGACTTGTTTCAGAAGGCGGGCAGGGGTGGGTGGGCGTGGCTGCTGCGAGCGAGGACTGAGGACCGAGGACTGAGGGCAGAGGATGGAGGGCGGCGCCGGGGCGAGGTCCCGGGAGAGCGAGTTGCGCGAGAAAAGGCCGAGGGTGCGTGACAGCGAGTGGGGACGGGGGACACGGAGGCGCCGGCGCGGCCCTGCCCGGCCTGGCGAGCGCTGCCTTTGAAGCGGACGATGCGTTTGATCGGGGCGCGCGCGGTGCCAAGGTCGTTTTGACGCTGATACCGAATTTCGTGTTAAAAATTGAATCAGTTTCCAAATGGGAAATGATGGCTTAGTTGGTTTTGTAGTCGTTGCTTACAATTAAATTTTGTTCAAAACTCAGTTACGTGTATTGTCTCTTCTCTACACGAGGGGAAACAAGCTAGCGTCATTCTTATAGCAACGCTCCGCTTTAAAAACGAACAACATTTTTACTAAGAGAGGGTTTTTAAGTTAAGACCTATAAACAAATACTATACCGAATATGTTTGGTGATGAGTTTTTCCTCTCTTCAAGGATGCTTCCTTCAAAAGTTCATTATTCAATATTAGGGTAATAAATTTACTCATTATTTTCATTGCCAGCAGTTCTCAACTGAAAATCCGCAGTATTACTACATTAAGATTATTTTTTAGGGATGTATACTTAAGTGAAATTAAGTAGCAAATTTCAGGGAATAATATTTTATAAACCCAGAAAACTACACTGAAGAGAGATTTTTATGTATTTTTTATTGTTAAAATATAATTTTCTTCAGTGCACAGTGTAAATAGAAAGAACACAATAACATTTATTTTTTTATACGTAAAGCGTATTTGATTTTTACGTTGTTATCGTAATTGTATACATAACGGTTCAGAAAATCAATTGTACTGCTTTGGCATAATTTTGTATACCTTTTATTTGTGGTCTTGTAGATGAACCTACGCAATATAAAAATGCCAAGACCAAATAAAACATCGATATACACAATATCCATTTAAATTGTTAATTAGGTAAAATATAAATCCCAGGTAAGAACTTCATAAAGTTCATATTACTTCCATTATTTTTCAAATACATTTCAATTTAATTGTTCATTATAATGGTCGCAAGACACTGCCATTCCTATTTCCGAAGGACACCAATGGCAGGGGGGAAACGGCGGACCCCAAAGTAAATGGAAATTTAACTAAAAGGTTTTTATATTTAAGAACATATAATACATTAATTTATACCCCCTTTTTAACTCAGTGACACTTGAAGTCACGAGCTTGTCGGAGAGGGGGGGTTACTGTCATCCAATCGGGAGCTTCGTTAAAACTTAAATATTTGGAATGTGGGAATTCTGATGAGGAATTGTTGACGTCATCACATGAAGAAATAAAATGTCATCTCAATCAACATATTTTATTTCTTTATTAAATGTTTGGTATTGGAGCTCTCGATTGGAGGACAATGTCCCTTCTTCTTTCAGCTTGTGACCTTCAAGTGCCACTGTTTAAATAGGAGTATAGCAATACAGTAGAACCTCATTTAACCTTGCCGCGATTTACCGTACACCGATTTTTACGTGTATTTTTACATTTTACTGGACTATTTTTACATGTATTTCAACATTTATACTATTAAAGACATTTTTCTCAAAAACCATATAAATGGCACACGTTTCTTGAATCAAAATGATCGGACCATATGACCCTACGCCAGTGTAAATGTTATAGTTCCCACACCAGTAGTTAACATCCAATAGCTTTGAAAGACCAAAATCTCCTGTGAGTTTTATAAATATTCTAATAACAAAACTCCTAGACGATGATACAGTAACTTTTTAATCTACAGATTTTGATGGTAACCCTCCCTCATTGGTATGCTACTTTAAAAAAATACTCCATTAATATTACCCCCAAAATGAGCGTCTCAAATATTTTGCTCTGTTGAGTTTCATATCTCGAGCAATCTAACTCAATAACACGATCATGCTCCAGAAAACTCAAAACGACGCGCACAATATTCCGAACAAAGATCAAAGGAGTTGGGAAACAGATGGAACTTCGTCGTCGTTCACACGCGAAAGCAAATACCTCGTGTGACGTCTCTGGGCAACGTTGAAAGCGCGGAGGACTCCCGCGTCCACGGGCGCACGCCAGGCAGAGAACGAGGGAGGACGAACACGTTCTGCAGGCGAATTGCCTCTGCGGAGTGAAACGCGAGCAATGGCCGCGCGCGACGGAATACACTGCGAGAACACAAGCGCCCTGGAGAACCGTCGGGTAGGCGCGGCGTGACGAGATGAGGAAACGAGAACCAGGGCGGGGAGTTGAAAAAGCTCGCACATGCACATGAGGCAGACTTAGCAAAGATAAATGAAGGCGGTGGGAGGCCTGCTTTTGAGGGGCGAAGCGGCATGAAATACGCTAGCGACGGCGGAATGTGAACTGTCAGAAAGAGCATCAGCGATCGGCGAATGGGGACATACCATGCGGAGAAAGATTGAAGAGGGAAGTGTAGTTAGTGATGGGCAGGTTAAAATCTCACGGGAATCGAGCGAAAGAGAAAAGCGGGATGGTTCAGAAAAAAATCTTACAAAATTTAGGGCACATAGTCAGGTCGAAGATTAGCACGTTTTGCTAATAAACATGTGACGGTAAATCTCATGAAATGAAGTTACACATTACCCATTTTTAACATCGCGCCCGTGATAGGTAGAAAACTCATAATATTGTGATGTTGGGCTTGTATACGAACTCTCATGGGACATTTGCCTACTGGCAATGTCCAGTTGGAGTTTTGTTTTTTGTTTATTGTTTTCATCTTTTTTTTGTCCACCACATAAATGTCTCGATTTGACGGCAATCAGGTTTCATGCAAGCGTGGAAACGGCGATGCATGTCCAGGTGCAGCCCAAGCAGAACAATAGAAATAAAAACTCGATTTCGTCGTTGTCAGTAGGAAGCTCATCCCTTGAGGTTGTGTACCTTTCAAATAGCAGTGCAGGACGAGTTGCATATCAATCCCCGGCGCCGTGTCAAAGTTGGTTCGTGTGAAACTTAGGTATAAGGGATTTTTCATCTCATAATCTTTGACAAATAGTAAAAATCTTCCGTACATGTATTAGATTTTGAATTGTAGCAGATAAAAACGAATAAGTCAAAAAACACAATTTTTCATGAGAAGCAAGTAAGTGTTTACACGAAAAAAAACAACTGACTCGAAACCGCTCTAGTAGAGTAATAACATGATCAACTTATTGGAATTTTGCCCTACTGGAAGTGGTGACTGAGGACATCAACTGACGTTACTGCAGTGCCTCTGAGAGGGCCTTGGTTCGTATCCTGACGGTAGCAGGATTTTCGATACTAGCTTAATAGATAAGTCAAATTCAGTCGCTGTCTAGAGGAGAATTCTCGCATCCGGCTGCTCTTATCGATAGTTTTCCGTTGTTTCTTCAACCAGGCAAATACCGGCGCAGTACTATAACAAACGAGCCACGGACCGCATACGGTCTTCTACCTTGTCCTATCATCACCCCTAAATGTAGCTTGGCTATGCACACGTTTCGTTGAACTCTCCTTTTGCTTGTAATCGTAGGAGTAGAGGTAAGGGCGAGGTACTATTTTGTTAGCAATGCAGAATATTCATACTTACAATTCATTTACTGTTGCAAATACGTTTTTTATAACTCGGAAACGAAAATCTCTATTTTTTCAAATATTGCTTATCTCCCGATTTTTTAAAATTTCTTTTTATTTATTTGTTTATTTTTAACTTTGTACTCATCTTTCAATTATTTAGAGATAAAATGATGGGAAGGGATTCTGGAACTCAAGAAAACGTGCGCAGATAATCTTCTCCCCCCTACGACACATAAAGTTTTACTATGTTTTTTTTGACTAAATAAATCTAATCTAATCTAATCTAACCCCTTACATACACACACTCAAACTACATTACCATACCAAACAGGAGACCGGTTAGGAGCTTAGAGATTGTCCCGGCTAGAGTGGTACCCTGGTGGTGCGAGGTATCTGGTTTAGCTAAAACCCCGCTAGCCTGCGCTGGGTCGGCGCCAACCTCGCCAGAACCTCACAAGAAAAAACATTCACTTCACTTGCGGGACTAATGACCTTATCAGTTAACAGACCCGGAATTACTAATCAATCAATAAATCATTTAATCAGAATAGCTCTAGTAGTGTATGAACATGATTCTCTTATTGATATTTTACGTACCGCTCTGTATTTATCTGTGTGTTTCGGGGCGGCAGCGGCCTGGGCGTGGCAGCGCGGGGGGGCAGCGCTGTCGGGCGCCCGCGAGAGCGCGGCGGTGGCGTGCGTTGCGTGACGCGGAGGGGAGGGGAGGGGCGGGGAGGGGCGGGGAGGAGGGCGAACGTGAGTCGAGCGCACGCGCAGGCGACAGCGCGCCCGCGAACGGCGGCGGGGCGGAGGGAAGGGGCGGGGACGCGCGCGAGATGGCGGGGCCGCGCGTCAAAGGGAGAGTGAGACGCTCGCGAGCAGCGGCTGCTGGGAGGGCCGCGTTGGAAGCGGGGGATGGAATCGGTGGGGGAAGCGGGGAGCTTAAACGTGGGGGCCGGGGTTTGCGAGGGGCTGAAAGCGGGGGATGGAGGCGAGGGATGGAGGCGAGGGATGGAATCCGTGGGGGTGGATGTGGGGGCGGAAACGCAGATGGCGGAAGCGGGGGTGGAAGTGTGGAGTGAAGCGGGTGGTGAAGCGGGGAGCTGAAACGTGGGAGAGGCGGGGGTTTGTGAGGGTCTGTAAGCAGGTTCTGGAAGCCAAGGCAGGAAGTGCAGTCTGGAAGCGCGGGGGCCGGAACCAGGAGCTGGAAGCGGGGGCTGGAAGCGGGGGCTGGAAGCGGGGGCTGGAAGCGGGGGCTGGAAGCGGGGGCTGGAAGCGGGGGCTGGAAGCGGGGGCTGGAAGCGGGGGCTGGAAGCGGGGGCTGGAAGCGGGGGCTGGAAGCGGGGGCTGGAAGCGGGGGCTGGAAGCGGGGGCTGGAAGCGGGGGCTGGAAGCGGGGGCTGGAAGCGGGGGCTGGAAGCGGGGGCTGGTAGGGGGTGGTTGGAAGTGGGGAGGGTTGGAAGTGGGGGGGTTGGAAGCGGGAGGGGTTGGAAGCGGGGTGGGTTGGAAGCGGGGTGGGTTGGAAGCGGGAGGGTTGGAAGCGGGGGGGTTGGAAGCGGGGGGTTGGAAGCGGGGGGTTGGAAGCGGGGGGTTGGAAGCTGGGGGGTTGGAAGCGGGGGGGTTGGAAGCGGGGGGGTTGGAAGCGGGGGGTTGGAAGCGGGGGGTTGGAAGCTGGGGGGTTGGAAGCGGGGGGGTTGGAAGCGGGGGGGTTGGAAGCGGGGGGTTGGAAGCGGGGGGGCTGGAAGCAGCGATGGAAGCAGCGATGGAAGCGGAGGATGGAAATGGAGGCCGAAGCGGTGTTGGCGGAAGCGGGGAGCTAAAACGAGGGGTATTGATGAGGTGGTGGAAGCGGGGAAAGGATTGGAGGGGCGCCGTCCAGCGCGGCGCGGCGCTTGGGAGCGCGCGAACTGGGCCGCGCCCGTGGGGAGAGGAACTGCCGCGCTCAGCTGAGATGTGACAGAGAGCTGGCGGCGGGTCAGATTCACGGGCGGGGCGGCGTGGGCGGAGTCGGACGGACGGCAGAGGCGCGCGTCGCGGGGGAGGTGACGCGGCCGGGACGCGCGCGATGTGACGGTCGAACGTCAAAGGGGGGAGGGGGATGAGACAGCTCCCGGGTGGTGGCGGGGTCTGGTGGGGGGCAGGGTCGGGGAGCGGCCGGGCACACCTCTGGGATCACGCGATGCGGGAAGCGCCCGTTGGGAGACGAAGATCCGTGCGGAGCCGAGAGGTGATATACAGAGCTGTGTCCGAGTCAGATTGAGGGGCGGGGCGATGGGAGTTGGATCGGACACAAGGCGGTCAAGAGAGCGGGTGGGGACGCAGAGAGGGGAGCGGAGACGGGGAGGCGTCCGGCACGGTATAGCGCGTGGGAAAGCGCGAAGTGTGGCCTGTGGAAACAGTAGCTGAAAGGTGGCACAAGCAGAGCTGTTTTAATAGCTTCGGGGGCCCTTGAGCCTTCGTTAATTTAGGGGCTCCCTACTCTTACTTTCACGGCCTCTCCCCCCACTAATTTTAAGAAATGTTTTGTTAAAAAACTAATCTTCTCATCTCTCTGAGTGACATTCTCGCATCAACCAGCAACATTCCATATCATAAATATTGTCTAATGATGGGCGACACATCACCTTCTTACGCGAATTTATTTGCGTACAGCGTAATTATACTTCACTTTTATATGGTTTGTTTTATTTTTTGATAAAGTTAGTACTAAATAATTTTAATCGAGGGCCTGTCAATATTGGGGGCCCTGGGCCCCAGCCTTTCGGTCTCGTGCGTTAACACTGGCCTGGCCACACAAGAGACACTGGGAGCTGCAACGCATCAGATTCAAGAGCGCAGTAGTGGGGCGAGGGTGATGCTGAGCAGATGGCGGACGTGGGCGTGGCTGCGGCGGCTGCGAGGGTGACGGCACGGGAGACGGCGGCGCAGCGGAGGCAGCGGCTAAGCGGGGGCGACGGCACAGCAGGGTTGGGGGGCCGCACGGCGTGGCCGCGACGGTGTGACTGCGGGGGTGGTTCAGGGGGGTGAAGAGGTGCGTGGGCTGCCGGGTTAAAGCCCTCAGCGCCACCTGTGCACTCTCATAATCGCTCGCCGTTCAACTGGCTGCAGTCAAGGTGCAGGGGGGTGGTGGATGGAGTTCATTCAAATTTCGGGGCCTCTTTGCTCCAGTTTGCTAATGAAGCTCTGTTATGCACAGCTGCGCGGGCGCCCCGGTCACTTTTTGGTCCGTCTATGTCGGTAGAGTGACTTCCAAGGGAGTACACATTCGGGAAGTTCTCTCGTGGACTTTGCTGCGAAGAGGACCCCGGAGTATTGATCGTATCGAAGTTCTGAAGCACGGGGATAACATAAAGTCTTTGTAATTATGTATCCTGCCCGAAAACTTTCATGACCTAAATTAACTAAAAGACTGGAGGTTCTGATGAAATCGCAAGTCTTCGGTTCTGAATTTTATGAGTTTCTGGGTTTGAGTCCGTGGGAAAGACGTCATAGGTTTTCAGTTCCAACGAAGAAGAGAAGTTTGACCCGTTACTAGAGTTCACATTTTATTCAAGAATTTATTTTTAGTATAATGTATTCTGTATTATTGGTACAGTGTATAGTGTAAATTAAGATCTTTAGAACAGTTAGTGAAAGAATAATATATTATTTCCGTGCATTTTTCCTTGTGTTTTCTCAGTAAATAACACTTTCAGAGTCTACAACTTTCCTTTGTAAGGTAGAAAAGGAATATTTTCACAATGAGTGTAACTTACGCTTATTTATGAATTCGTCTTTGATGTTTGAATTTCTTCTTCGAGTTCTTAATGAAAGTTCTACGCCAATCCTCCCGTAGAAAGTGCTTTGTAAAGCTAAAATAGTAGTAGAACGAAAACAAAAACTGATGAATGACAAATTGGAAAAAGGCATTCCTGTGCCCAGTTAGCAATTAGTGTCGCAATTTTCTCTTCATCCGAGATTTTTTTGCTAAACCCTTGGCCCAACCTCCAACAGTTTAGCCTCCAAGCATTGAGCAGTCTGTGCGATGCGGATAATCCGGGCTTGACCGCGGAGATCCCAGGCGAAGTACGGGGAGGAGGAGGGGTCTCGGGCTGACCCGGGACGTAGGGCGCGGGGCGCGGGGCGCGGGGCGCGAGGCGCGAGGCGCGTGGTGAGGGGCAAGGGACGCGGGGCACGAGGCGAGAGGCGTGGGGCGCGAAGAGCGGGGAGCGGGGCGGGGGCGCGGGGCGCGGGGAGCAGGCGTGGAGAGTAGGGCGAAACGCTGAGTGGAGAAGGATGAGGCGGTAACGGAAGGGACAGGGGGAGATAAGATGCGCGGCTCAAGGATTGGTTGTGAGGGGCGAAGATGGTATGTGGGGGCGGGCGGGAATGGGATGCAAGGGGCGGGAGATGATGGGATGTGAAAGGCGAGGGGGGCTGGGATGTGAGGAGCGAATATGGAATGTGAGCGTCCGGGATGGGATGTCAGTGGCAAGGATAGGATGTGAAAGGCGAGGATGGGATGTGAGGGGCAGGAAAGGGATGTGAGGGGCGGGGATGGAATATGAAAGGCGGGCGGGGATGGGATATGAGGGGCGAATATGGGATGTGAGGGGCGAGGATGGCATAGAATGTGTGGAGCAGCAATGCGTGCGCGAGGCGACGATGGGATGTGCGAGGCAAGGATTGAATATGAGAGGCGGGAATGAGATGCGCAAGGTGGAGATGGAATGTGTGGAAATGTGGCAGAGGTGGGTTGTGAGCAGTAGGAATGGGATGTGCGGGGCAGAAATGTGATGGACGGGGAGATAATTTGCTGGGAAAGGATGAGCAGGTGTAGAGAGGGGCGGGGAGGACAGGAGCAGAAGGACATGAGAGTGGCCGAGGTGAGGACGGGATGAGCAGTAAAGGGATAGCAGGTGAAGAGGGACTGGTAGGGTCGAGCCATCGAGGAGCACGAGGAGGGGGGTGAACACAGAGGAGAGGCTACACGGACCCAACGAGAGCGAGGTATTTGGGCGGGGAGACGTGGAAGCGTGAGTCCAGTGGCGAGGGTGGCAGGGCAGGGAGGGGGGCGCCGAGGGGGGCGCCGAGGGGGCGAGGGTGGTGCGGCGGCGCGCGCCTGAACAATTTTCTGCGCGGCGTCAGGAGAGGGAAGGGGCGCCCGCCGCGGCCGTAGCCGGGAAACAGAGTGGAAAACGCGGAGTAAGCCCTGAGGCAGGGGCCGGGCAGTCTTATTGAGAGAAAACGGCTTATGTTGTGGAGAAGAGTCGACGCGGTGGAAGAGAACGGCGCGGCGCGGCGCGCGGGAGTGTTGCAGGGAGCGGTGACGCAGTATAGCAGCAGATAATGAGGAAGGAGAGCAGGGGGAAGCGGCAGGCTGTGCCTGGTTGCAAGGGCAGGTGCGGCAGCTGCGCATTCTCATGGCCCCGTGCGATGGGGCCAGCTGGGCAATGAGGTGACGAAGCGGTGTGGGTGAATGCGGGAGGGTCGAGGCGGAGTGGAATAGGGCGAAACCGGGGCGAGATAAAGGGGACCTAGTGGATCGATTAACTGAATGATTGTTAGTGGTTCCGAGCGTGTCAACTGTTAAGGTTATTATTCCCGGAAGTGCAGTACATGTTATCGCTGGAGGTGGTCTTCCCCGCGCTGAATGGAGAGATCCGGCGCCGACCTACCGTCAGCTGGCGGTTTTTTCCCCAACTAGGTATCTATCGGGACCAGTCGGGACGAACTCTAAGCATCAGACCAGTCGCCTGGTATGTGTAGTGCATGTTAGTGTATGTGTGTGAAAAGGGTGAGGATAGGACAAGGAAGAGGATGAAAAGATCGCGAGTGGTTCGTGGCCCGTTTGTTTGGGTACTGCTCCGGCATTCGCCTGGTGTTGATCGAAGAAGCTTCTGAAAACTACCCTCCAGAGAGCGACTGAATTCGGGGTCTGCTAGTGGAGTGGTGCAGGTTAGGGAAGAGTGGATTAAGCCGAAGCGGGAATGCGGTGGAGTCGGGACCTTTGAGGCGGTAGGATCGAGGAAGGTTGGAATAGGGCAAAACCGGAGCGAGGAATGAGGGGCCTGGTGAAGAGGTACAGTTAAGGGACGGGTGGATCAAGTAGTGAATAAATGCGGTGGAATCGGGACCTTTGGGGGAATGGTCTTGACAAAGGCGGTGCCGTAGGCAGATGAGAGGGGGCGGGGTCGAGGATTGGATGGCGGCTGAAGAGCATGGGACAGTCCATAGCAAAGGCGGAGGCGGCGGTGTCGGAGGCGGCGGTGTCGGAGGCGGCGGTGTCGGAGGCGGCGGTGTCGGAGGCGGCGGTGTCGGAGGCGGCGGTGTCGGAGGCGGCGGTGTCGGAGGCGGCGGTGTCGGAGGCGGCGGTGTCGGAGGCGGCGGTGTCGGAGGCGGCGGTGTCGGAGGCGGCGGTGTCGGAGGCGGCGGTGTCGGAGGCGGCGGTGTCGGAGGCGGCGGTGTCGGAGGCGGGCGACGGGCAGGGCGAGGCCACAGCGTTAGGGGAGACTGGGGTGGTTGCCGGGGCCAGGGTTCGTGACGGAGACGGGTGCCGTGGCGCGGGCGGGGGCGGGGGCGGGGCGTGGGATCAGCGCGCGACGCGCCGTGTGCGCCGGGCGAGGCGTGAAACGCGCGTGGGCGTGGCAAGCGGAAAACGCGGGCTGAGGGGAGAGCGAAGCGCACGCAGCCCCCGGCCGCCGCAGCGCTGCGTTCCGTGCGCAGCGCTCCTCTGGATCTCCAGGTCGCGCCTTTTATTGTGTGACGCTCGTCGGGTCGAGAAGAACCTCTCGAGAAATCATCGCCGAGAACACATTAGGTCAACGTGGTAGAAACACGAAGCAAATATTTTATACGATCTCAAATTATTAAGATATTACTTCGTGTGTATTGATAGCTTCAAATTATTATTCTTAATTAAAAATTAATTACTTCATTAATAAGGTTTTGTTGCGCTACGTCATTTTATTATTTTTCAATTTATTTATTCTCTGCAGTTGTTATTTGAACTGAACAGTAATGAATTTTCACAGTTGTTACGTTGAAAAGTATCCAAGCTAACCAACTTTATTTTCCTTGATTTATTTCAAATCATACAGTGAAATCCGTTTATCTTAGTTCGATTCTAATTAGTCGGGTTCTGTTTCATAAAACGATTTAATGAATTAAAATAGTGTATTATAAAATGATCTAATGATGAATATTAATACACGAGTATGATGTAATATTCCAATAAGCTTGAAGAAATAGCGAGTGTCGTAAACTTTATACGAGTGTTTTAGTGCCCGTTTCGAGTGTTAGACAGTACTATTTACTTTCCCTCTCTGTACGAAAGTTTAGGGACGAATTATTGGAATGGCGTTAACAATACGATCTCGAAGTTTTGGTCGTAAAGTCCGTGTTTAATGTTCTTTTCAGCTGTAACTCTGCATACACGTCAAACTTAAGGTCTCTTAATTCTGTATTGAAGATGCTTCAGATTGTTGCTGGTGGAGGGGAGATATTTCCAATTTTGTACTCGAAAATCGAAATGTAAATTTAGAGGGATGGATTGATGGATGTCACGCATAACTCTGTCAAATTATGAGTTTTTGAGCGTAAAATAGGTAAACATGTTGAGAATAAGATACAATTGTGCGGTTCAGGTGATAATGATTTTTTTAAAATTTTTGAGGACACTTAACTCGAGCCGTCTTGACATTTTCAACATTTCCTGGAAAATAGCTTAATTTTTTTCGTGAAATGTTTTACTCGTAAAAAAGAAAGTTATTTATAAGTAGGATATAGTTTCGCTTTGCTATTTGATATTTAAAGTATAAAGAAACAGTATATTTGAAAAAGATTTTCGTTTAACAAGAAGTTCTAACATTCCAACTATATTTCGTGAATTATGCTTCAAATGAAAGGTAGAGGTCTCCAGATGTTTTATTATTTGCTATTATTAACCGGTTTTATAGTAAAAACTACATTTTAATAAAATCATATGAAGTAAGACACACTAGAAATGTGCAATACATTTGTAAGGAAAGTTGTACAACAGAATTTATTTGCCATATTTCTTTACAATATACATACACAGATCTTACTAAATACCAAATATTTCCAATAGTACATTTTCAGAAAAACTTTCAACTCTTTCTTCATAATGATTAGTGATTGTATTGTTACAGAAGTGCAAATCTCCCTGATTTCATTAGCCTTAAAGACCTAATTCTGAAAGACATGAAACAATTATTGGGGGGTTTATATTTTCCGTATAATGAATACGTAAAACATTTCCTACAGCAACATCCCATACGTATCTAATTTTTGACATGCAAATGTGCTGCTCAAAATTTTAAGATAGGTCCCGACATTCGAATCCGTGTTTCATTCATGTTGAGTATAGCGTGGATGTTTTCTTCATAACTTCATTCAATTGTAGATTTTAAATGATGTCACACACTTTTCTAATCATCTGAGTAATTGTTGAGTAATAATACTAAAAGGAGTAAACGTATGCTGCACATTCCCACTAGTATGTATGTATATATATCCACTTTCGTATTGAAAGATTTTGTGGCAGCTCAGCATTATTCAGCCAACGACACGTAGCGTGCAGTCACGTTTTCGTTTCTTTTCAGCTTAATAACTAATACAGCCTCCAGAGCGGACTTACTAGGTGTTCCGATTATCAGCCGAGTTTCGGAAACGGGAGGGCATATGCTGAACCCACGAATTGTCTCAGCGCAATAATATACATAATCTAAAATAACAATAAAAAACGGTGTCCAATAATTGATTACTTCTCATCTGTAATCTTTAGCAAACACTTCTACTTTAATGAAACTCTATCATATGATTAATCATTTTGTAACGGGCTACAGCTCTCTAATGAGAGAATTATACAAAGGAAGGAGAAAAAAATATGTCAGTTAGTCTCGAAACTCTCACCTAGATATCTTTTATTTCATTTAATTATTTTGGGAATGAATTTTGTCAATGGGAAATTAATTAAGTGAAAAAAATACTAATGATTATCAAAAAGCAATTATTTATACTAATACAATTTTAATATATACTAAATTAATGTATATTAATATATTGATAGTAACAATAATCTACAAGGATTGTTTTTTATTTTTCTTACTTTACCTTGAAGTTAAAGCATTATAGTAAAAATTATTTTTATTGTCCGAGGTTTTCTCTTTTTTGTAAATCTGCTTCCGTATCATTACCTCATTGCATCTATTGAATTGGATTTCGTTGTAACTGACCAGTACTGCTCTGAACGTAATGTGCTGTAAAAGCTAAAATATATCTCATTACTAGACTATAGATAATTGGACTCCATAAACTCGTATTTTAATTGGTGAAAATAGGTTCATTTCAAAAGAAACAAAACATCAATTAGGCAAATAGTTCATATGAGTTGATTTGAAAATGGCTTCATTTTTCTTACAGTTTCGAACATTAACTGATTTCATATTTCTCAACAAAATAATGAACGGAGCTGTGACTCTAAATGGGAAAATCCAAAAGGTAATTATATGAAAACTAGTTGAATCCAGGTGATTTAATGAAACTAATTAATTACACATAATATTAAATAGACTATTTAATATTATGTGGATTTTGAGATTATCCCAGTTTCTAACCATTTGGGCTACGGAATGGGGTCCAGAAGTGCTGAGACTTCAAACACTTGATAAAGAAAGCCCAAAAATATCCCAACTTTGCAAGTTACAATCTAAAAATCATCAGTGGAGTTTTGTGACATTGGTATAGTTTCTGTATGTTTTGACACTTTGTAAGCGATTTTGTTTTAGTTATAATTTTGTACAACTGTTCGCAAACACTTCAAACTCCGGAAGCATTGAAAGTATTTTAAAACCTTGATTTTGATTTTCATTCAACATCGAAAACGTATCAGGAGTTCAAATTTTATAGTATTCACGAATTTTGAAGTTGTACTGCATTATATGGCTGGGCGCATAACATCAAAACATGTACTTGTATATAATTTAAGGCGTGAAGGTGATATTTTGTAATTAGAAAAACTCAATAAATCTCGTTTATTAGAAACATTCTTCACACACAATAATGCTAATAATGCAAAAGAGAAGAACTCTCTCATCATTGTAACGAAATAATAGACCACGCTCCGTACCGAAACGTGACGTTAGTTCATTTCTCTTTGTTGAATTTGTAAATTTGCGTTTCAAAGCAAAATTGCAGAAACCATCTGGTTATTCAAAAGATCGATTTTTTAAGTTTTTATTATACTAGAACGAATAAATTCTTATCAATTCTTGCCAAAACGCTTGTAGCTACATGTGTTCATAGTTCAACTTAATATGTACGAGTTAGGACAGACATCTCAAAGCAAGAAACCACGCACATATTGAAGTTCTTCCCATAGTACGTCACACAATTTTTTAACAGTTTTTGTCGTTAAATAAATAAAAAATAAAGAAAAAATTATGCAAGCATGTTACTATCCCATCGTTTTAACGAAATGAGAGTATGGATCAGCGACATTGATTCAATTCTCTTCGTGTCGTAACCAATTCCAAACCAGTTTTCCGTCTCAGAATGAACGGTCCAGATCATCGGAAAGAACCGAGCGAGCCCAGTTTTTTAATCAGTTTTTGATGTTAAATAAATAAAAAATAAAGAAAGAAATTTGCAAGCATGTAACTATCCCATCGTTTTAACGAAATGATAGTATGGAACAGCGACATTAGTTCAATTTCTTCGTGTCGTAACCAATTACAAATCATGTGCGTGATCTGGGCTGTCCGGGTGACGCCGCGTCGAAGACTGTGTTGCTGACGTTTCGACAGCCCTGGACGCGGCGTCACTCGGACAGCCCAGATCACGCACATGACTCTGGCCGCGGAAGCCTACGACTTTAATTACAAATCAGTTTTCGGTCACAGAATGATCAGACCAGATCATCTGAAAGAACCAAACGGGCTCAGTTTTTTAATCAGTTTTTGACGTTAAATAAATAAAAATTAAAGAAAGAATTATGCAAGTATGTAACTATCTCATCTTTTTAACGAAATGAGAGTATAGAATAGCGACATTGGTTCAATTCTCTTTGTTTCGTAACCAATTCCAAATCGGCTTTTTCGTCTCAGTATGAACGGACCAGATCATCTGAAAGAACCGAGCGAGCCTAGGTTTTAATCAGTTTTTGACGTTAAATAAAAAGTAAAGAAAGAATTATGCAAGCATGTAACTATCGCATCGTTTTAACGAAACGAGAGTATGGAACATTAGTTCAATTTTCTTCTTGTCGTAACCAATTCCAAATCCTGTGCGTGATCTGGGCTGTCCGGGTGACGCCGCGTCGAAGGCTGTCGAAACGTCTTCAACACAGCACGGCGGGCAGCCCAGATCACGCACATGACTCTGGCCGCGGAAGCCTACGACTTCAATTACAAATCAGTTTTTCGGCACAGAACGAATGGACCAGATCTTCGGAAAGAACCAAGCTGCGGGGAGACGTGGATGCGGGGGTGGGGGCGGGGGCGGGGGCGGTCCAGCGCCGGGCGCCACTCACCAAGGCGTGTTGCAGGTGTGGGTGAGCGTGAGGTAGCGCGCGCCCAGCTGGTACAGCATGCGCAGCACGGCCAGGCTGGAGCCCAGCGCGTGCCCGCCCTCCACGCCGATCAGGCTGGCCAACCGGCCCGCGCTGTGCGCCTGCTCGATCCCTGCAACGCACCACGTGCCGCACTGCTCACACATAAGGCAAATACTACACAGACAATACAGGACACTTCGCGTTATATCGAGGAAACACTAATGCCAGCTCCATCTAGGGGCAGGATCTGGTGAAAACTTATAAAGCCTCAGCTCAGTGCTCTGTTGGTGGTTGAATTCTGCTCGATTTTTTTAAAACTTGATTGTATTTCCGGCCAATTTCTGGAAAACTTATTTTACAATTCTGTTCTTGGCAACTTTCCTTATGGCAGGAAAAATTTGTGCAGTTTTTCGCTGTTTTAAATATGACATTCAAAAGAACTCGCGTTTGTTCTTCACGTAAAACTAGTTTATCGAATGTAGATGAAAAGCATAAATTAAGAAACTCACGTATTCTGACTAAGCAGTATGTGAATGTGACTCTTTTCTAACAAAATGAATTAGCTATTAGTTTGTTTTCTAAGATAAATTATGTTTTCGATAGAGACATCTCAAATTGTTTACGTCACAGTAAACTTGAGGTAAAAAACTATTAATGCAAATCATTAATATTCAATTGGAGCTGAGTGTTAATTTTCAGAATGATTAACAAGTATTAACTCATGATGAGTACTGACATTTTTAAGGATAGTTTTTAGATTTCCGTTTTTTCAAGCCGCAGCGACAGAGAATTTTTATCTTATTTCGTAAAAACAAATTATTTATATCTTAGTAGGTTCAGTGAAGTTCTTGTCGTAATTAATATTTAATATTTCCCTTGATTTGTTTTAATTGTTTTTAATTTTTTACATTTCTTTATAATATGTTATGAAATAAAACATGTGTATATAATAATTTTGTCTTATGTGACATCATTCATCTTAATCTTTGAAAAGTTTAAAGATAATTGTCTAAATTAATATTAACCTTGGTATAAGTCGGAGAACATGTTCTCATATTACTTTTTTTAATATGAAAGAGACGTCGAAACATAGATTTTTCGACGGTTGTAGAACTCGCTATTCTACTCAGGGCTACTTTAGTATCAACAGCTGATTCTCCTGTTACAGGATAGTATTATTTAATCGCTCTGACAAACTGAATGTTTTGTTTTCTTCATGTACTAATCGATAGAGGTCTAAAAATTTCGAGGTTGGCCATAACCACATTCTAATGTACATGATATAGTATTATGCAAAATGTAAATTATTTAACAATCTCGATCATAATCAAGCTCGATAACAATTTCGATCATAATTTGGTATTGATCGGCGGAAATGTATGCTCGAAAATGTTGGTCTACAGACAGTCCTCAAGATGGCATGATGGCAATCATTGTATTCAATAGTGGTGTTTAAAGCGACAATAAATATATCATATTTATCTATTATAAATAGGGCTCAGTGATAGGAAAACGATATTATCGAATCGCCGATCTCTACTTCTTGTGAACTAATTTCCATTTACCTCCCAATAATTATTTCCTTGAGTATGAATCAATTTGTTTGGGCCCATAGTAAATAATATTTATTATCGTTAAGATTCTCTGAAATACCGAAAGATCTGATTTATCTCACGTGCTTATAAGGATGTAAGCTCATTTCTTTGAATTAAATATTTGTTATTGGATTCTTAATTTCCTCGTATTCCCAGAACATTCAGAAAACATATTTAATTCACTAGTTTATTCCATCCAAGTTCTGTATGTTTTGTGTTAATTTTATTTGTTGGCACATTTCAATTTTTGCAAAGAAGTTTTGTGTCTTCAGTGAATTATGATTCTTTTGTACCTTAATTTTTTTTAAATTGGGTGAAATTTAGTGCATATGGGAAACATCAATCATCATATCATTACGTTACATGCAATTAAACAGTAAATTGGGGGAATAAATCTAATCTATTGCTATTTACTAAATATAGCGAGCGATTTTTATTGTTATATGCTGCGAGAGATGACGATAACAGAAGGATTAATTACGAAATGTCATGATTTATGACTGTAAAATTACAATAAATGGCATTTTAAAAACCTCAGTTTTTATGGGGCAGCATATTCTTACTGCATGGTTAGAGCGCTTGATGCCCTTTCATTTCTTTATATCTACGTTAAAATCTTTTCATTTCAGATACAAGTTTAGTACATATTTACAGGCAAAATGCTTGTCAAGCACAAACTTCTTTACGGGGTGGGAAATATATACTACTATTTTTTAAATAAATGTGTGTTCCCGAAGTGAATCTCAACACAAAGATGTTTTACAAGTATATTATTGAAAATCAGCTAATCTGAAAGGGTAATCTCGGTATACGTATGTATCAAAATTTGGGGATAGTTTCATAAACATAAAACTACAATGTGTGCATAATACTATGCTTCCTATGTTTGAATTCTGTCTCACTTTGTTCTTATTGCATGTAGGCTAAACGAGTTCGACGAAAATATATGAAATCGATGTATTCAATAATTGAAGAAACCAAAATTAAAATGGGGATAAGGTGGAGATACAATGAGAAAAAACGAAAATTTAGACAGTAACATCTACCGTAGTTACCACCGAATTTGAATATATAATTTCATAACTCGAAAATCGACATTACTGGCATGTATAGTTTAAACATTCATTCTTTGTATTATGTATATCACAAGTTCTGTTTCTGACGTTAAACAGATAAACAATAAAAAAGAATTATGCAACCATTTTAAGCAAACGTCATACAGAACAGCGTCGTTCGTTCAATTATCTTTGTGAATCGGTATACGCAACAATTTCAGGAGAGTCGACCCCATGGGTATTGCAGGGGCGGGTGCTAAAACCCTAATTAATTGAAGGAAGAACTGAGGGTGGTTGAAGGTTGAGAAGTACTGTTTGTGAAAATTAACAGCAATTCGAACGTTTATTATTGCAATAAAAAACGGTTGGTGTATTTAAATTCTAAAACTTGAAGGTAGTGTAAGAATACATTTCTTCTTATTCTTAAAATAAAACATACCGCAATATTATATTACACTTCATTCTTAACTGGAAGAGAATTCTACGTAAAACCAATCTATTCTTTTGACACTAGGAAATTTATTTATATTTAAGATTTTATTTTATTTAAGATATAAAAAAGAAACTCATATGAAAATGATAATTGGGATGGGTAATGAGAAATCACTACTATTGTAATTTACCCTCAGAATGCAATCATATGACCACGTACAGAAAATGCAGAGGCGAAAACAATTCAGAATATTCGTCCTATTTCAGAAATTAGAACAACTCCCGAATGCATTCTTCACAAAATTATCACGAAGATCACCTCCCTCCCCCCTGCTTTCTCAAATACGCAGTGGCTTTGAATGCCCTGTGAAAGTGATCGCTCGCTGTCTGAGCCCATTGAACGTCGAGCGACCGTGAAATGCAGTCCGCCACGTCGCCTCCGCCCAGCCCACGGCCTGCGCCGCGCGCCGTTCCCTGCAGCACAGCGCGTTCATATTTGAAGGACGCCTCCCAAATTATTGAAAAGAGATTAACGAAAATCTCGGAAATTGCGGCGCCCAAATTAATATTCCAATTGATTTTTTTTCCCTTCCACCCCCTCCCCTCTCAGCCTCCGTCAGGCCTTTCAGAGGTGGGGGGGGGGGGCTCCCCACTAGAAAGTTTAATATTACGCTCCACAGGCATCAAAGTGTCGTGTAATGGACTTTTATTCATAACGTATATTGCGATGACGAGAAAAAAATGAAGACACGAGGTGATGTACCGCATGGTATTTTTTTATGGCAGTGGGGTAAAAAAAAAGGTTGAGTTTCGGGCGACGCCTTGTGGGCGTGCCTTTTTCTTTCATACAAAGGGAAGCGGCGCTGACAGGTGCCTACGCGGCGCGTTTAATGCGAGGTGGAAGGGCCTCGCTTTGTTTTTTACGTGTGACACACGTCTCAGTGTGATAAATAGAGGCGTTAAAAAGGAAACGAATGGAAAAATACGCCCTCTAACTCTACGAAAGGATACATTTGTCGGTTGTTTTTTTTACAGGTGAAGTGAAAGAAATCGAATGTATGTTTGAAGATAGTGTGAAATTCTGAATTTTTCTTCATGAAAGAGCTATTTGATTTCAATAACTGTTGAATGATCTTTTGGGAGTAATTCATGTAATAAAAATATTCATGTCAAACGAGTTTTGTGATTTCTTTGAGTGAGTGGGACGCAAACATGGGAAATGTCATACCTTTAACGATATGACCTGTCTTTGTATTTTGACACTGTTATAGAGATTCACATTGTGTTCATTTAGCAGCGATTGATATAAAATAAAACTCGAAAACACTGCAGTGGGTTAATCTCGACGTACATTGTTTTTGTATTCCCAGAAACCTTTTTTATTCCGTTGTTGTTGGCAACATCAACAATGGTTTTATTTTCTTGTGGATTAAAAAACATTGTATTCACTGCTATTGGTTTTATTTGTTTGCAAGGATTTAGATATGTTAGAATGAGTCAAGTACCTTTGAAAACAAACTCTTTAAAACTCGAATACACTTTCCCCATAATAAATCACGCACAGTTTCTGTTTTTTGACTACAAATAAATAAAGTAAAACATATAAAGGTCGTATTCTGTTCGAGTTACACAATATTTAGATATTTTATTCAACTTTCTCTGTTTCGTTTACGTGGTGAAAATTGAAAAATAACGTGAAGAGTTTGAGTGTAAAATGATTTTATTCACTCGTGAAAATTAGTCTCGGAGGCTCCCAGCCTTAACTAGAAGGCTAAACTTTCTCACGTACGAATAAAACTTTATTGCTCTCTTTGAATATAAATTACGATTAAAATGAAAATCCCTTAAATTTAGTTTCTTGTAAAGAATATTGTTTCATACACAATATAAAATCACGCCATTATTTGGAGTGGTTAAATGTTCGTTGTTACCACCCCTGCGTGTCCTCCCGCTCGTAACAGCATTTGGCTTAGCATAAGACGCCTCTAAAATCGAAGCCGACGTGCGAGAAACGACATCGAGTGCAGGCGTAATTACCTTAAATCGCGCATAAAGCCCTTGGAAGGGCGCGTCGTGAAATGTAGGTTATACGCGTTGTTCTTGAGGATCGCGGCGCGGAGAGACAGCCCGTAAAACGCCCTGATGCGGCGGCTGGTCGAATATGATGGCAAATCGCCAACGTAACGGAGTCGGACGGGTGGATGTATTGAGAGGCAGCGGTGCGTACAATCGAACACAGCCCGTTCAGGGGTTCACAACAGCCCGTCATTGTTATTCTGCCCGAAACGCGTGCAGTATCTGGAGTAACCTTATAAACAAGACCGCCTCTAGCTAACGCGCGAAATGGAATCGAGCCCATGCCTCAACGCCTCTCAAAGTACCGTATCTTATATTCTGCTTGAAGTACTCATCTGTTTATGTTAATTGGTTTTCAGACCACAAACAATTGACAGCCTATGATTATTATTAACATGGAGTTTACTTTACACGGAAGCAGATTAAGATCGTACTATTCCACATTTATCCTCAATAACACTTTATCATAACATGTTTGTGATGGTTATCCCTCCTCGAAATTCTTGTTACCTAGAAATTCCTGCGGAGAGGGATAAATCGAACCCCAGGACAAAGATACTGTTTTTAATTTAGAATATTACAGAAATAGTACGAGTATTTTGATACGTTTTAACATTAATATAAATAAAAGCTGAAAGGTATTCTGAGTGTATTCGACATTGGAAATGATTTAAATGCATGAGCAAAATTTGAGATTTTCATTACATTCTTATATTAGCTAAAAATATGGAAAAACGAAAATCGAATCCTAGTGCAAAAAAAAAAAAAAAAATCCTGAGTCAACGTAGTGGTGGAAATGTTTTAAATATGTGTGTGGGTGTGTATGTGTGTGTGTGTGTGTGTGAACTTTGAGATTTTCTGTACATGCACACACGCGAAAACAAGCTATTTTGTTAATGATTCGCTCAAGAGAGCGAATCCATACCCCATACATCATCTTTCAAACACATTTAATATACTTTCTATAGTGTGTTAGAAATGATTTTATTGTATTTACGAATTGCAAGCATGCACAATATAGATTTGTATCAGAATTCGTGCTTAGAATAAATAAAGGGTTTTACTATTCGAGTAATAAATTTAATCTAGACAAGTTATTCCGGAAAAAATGTAAATAAAATCTTAAATATAAAGCATCATGTGAAACTAATTCAGTTAATTTTGCGCCAGAATGTAAAAACCACGCATGGCTTTTTTACGAAGTCGTAATACTTTCTGCCACACATACTGATAAGTGTAAATTATTTTGATTTGAAATACTTGTTGAATACTGTAAAATACTGTAATATGTATAGTAATACTGAATTAGAATAATCTAACATACACAGATAATCGGACAAAAGTCTGATCTTCGACAATTTTACTATTAGAGTAATAAAATTAATTTACAAAAGTCATTCTGAAAAGTACTTTCAAGTCCATTCCAGAACAGTACTTAAATGTTGACATTTAAAAAGACTTCTGCCTTCAGCCGAGATTTTCTAATCAGATATTACAAATGAGACATATTTATATGGCATTTACGCTGTGTCTTGTCAAAATACCTACTTTTCCATCGCTTAAATGTAATTCTCAGGAATGATTTGCAATCACGAACGAACACGCTAGTCTTGAAGATGACTACATTCATTCGAAATGTTCTTCGCATTAGCAGCTTGTGCCGGTTGTAGCATGTTTGCGCTACAACAACAAACCAGTGGTGTTTACAGCACATACTTTCTCGCATTATTTGAAAGATTCAAACTGGGCGCGCGATATCGCCTGTAGAACGTAAAGTTTTCACATACCAACTTTCTTCTTCAGCAGAATCTGTTCTCTGCGATATTCGCAATGAAAACTAACACTCTGGAAACTACCGTTTGTATCGACGCCTGGCCATTTTATTTTCCAATACTGCGCGTATTTATCGACAGAATCATTTTAACGCGATGCAATACAGACGTTTTAGAGAGGAGGTTGAAAAAAGTGTGTTTGCAATGCTGAATTATGTGTCTGGATAATCCCTTATAAAAAACGTATAATAAATGAATAATTATACAAAAAATTGCAGAAAATGAATATATTCAGTAATATGTTAAAATATGTACTTTTTAATAACATATATAAAATGCATACTTTTAGTTAAAATATGTAAATATCAACTTTTTAAGCACGAACCAATAGTAAACGCGTATATATGGCAGATTTAATTAGTCAGAGTTAACTTAAGAAAATATGTAATTGCATATCCGTAACTGCATATCCGAGTCTTTGTCGTAAGTATAGATGCGTCAAATAACAAAATGCAGCATTTCCAGGCAAATCCAGATAGTAAGTTCCCCAAGATAGTCAACACAAAGAAAACACAACTACATAAAAAATGTACAGGGTAAACAATGTACATTTTTATGTAATTGTGTTTTATTTGTGTTGACGATCGATGACGTTTCAACTAAAAATGTACAAATATCTATTGCTAAGCCATTGCTAATATTTCAATTTTTTACAAAAAACGTTTTGTATCTTCCGTAACGTAATGAAAGTCACCCATCCTGTTAAATCGAGGGGGAATTCTTAACTTCTTTTCAGTACACGTAGCAGGGAGCTTAGAACCGCAATGTGTGTCGCATTCTACTGATTTCGTAGTCATTCATAACTGAACCATTCCGCAACAACGTTTTTGGTGGACCACAAATTAACTTTTTAAAATCTACGTGAATGTCTTTTTTATTGAGTTAGTGTCGTAAGTGCTCAACCACTTCTCGATCGCATACATTCGTTGCCAGTTGCTTGCGCGAGGAGTCGTATCTACCTTGGGCAGTGGTGACGAGCGTCATGTGCGTCGGGTACTTGTCCACCAGGCGACGAATGACGTCGATCTGCTCCAGCACCAGCTGCACCGCGTCCAGGTGCTGCGCCGAGCACGGAATGTACGCGGACCAGAACTGCAAAGCAAAGAACGCACTCTTATGCCGGCGCTTCCTCGCACACAACTCGCACTCTTTTACATGAAAGTGCTCAAAACAAGAACTGTGATTCACAAACTTAATGATAGTATCGGGTGTACATTTTCTAATTCCCTGAATATTCAGACCACGTCCCTCGGGAAGTTGAGGTCTCACTCGCCCAGCGAAGCACTGACTCACCTCCCGTGCTAACATAGGGAAATTATCGGTGACTTTAACTTACCGTAAAGATGATGCTGAAAATGGTTTCCTTCGGCTCGAATGCATTCTTGACATCTGCGGAAACATTCTGATTTACCCTTTGAAGTAAGTCTAGAGATATTTCTGTGATCTTCTCTTCAATGGAGCGCCGAAGCTCTTCCCCGAATGTTGGTTTTATGTATGCTGATCTTTCAAGTATTTCAGAGGAAAAAATCATAAGGAGCCAGATCAGGTGATCTAAGCCAAAACCCACGGCTAATTATTCGATAGTCACAATGTACAGTATTTAAAAAGTTCATGGCTCGGACAGCAATGTGACCAGTTGCCGATTCCTGTTGAAAGTAACCCGAGAGCCTTTCTACTGGTGTCAATTGTTCGAAGAATAATGTCAATATCTGATTTATGTAAATATCTGCTGTAATGGTAATATTAAACAAAGTAGGTACTGTAATTCTTATGGAACTCAACGCGCACTACTCATCTTTACATCATGAAGTGGTTCTTCGTAAAGATGGTGAGGGTTTTCTACATTTAAATAGCGGTTGTTGACATATAAACTCGGATGAAACCACGCTTAATAAAAATATGTTACGGAGGTGCCAAAGTTCGAGTCGAAGGACGCCACTTTCAGCATTTTCTTTAAGGTGTTTCCATATGTCGACTCGCAAGCACTGAATTGAGTCAGCGCTTCGTTGGGCGAGCGAGCCCTCGACTCTCCGGGCGACGCGGTCCAAATCATCGGTGAACGATAAAATGTACACCCGGTATTTCCAGGAAAATGTGAACAATCAAAATGTCATAACAGAATGATTGTATTGAAAATATTACAAAACAGAGTGGTACAAATATTGTGCTATGGCATGCCAAGATACGACGACGCATATTTGTTTTTGTTGTGACGTCGATCGTATCCAATATTTTGAAAGACATAAAATAATAAAAAGGCTGTAATATGAATGAAAAGACGTGCCATAACAAATATTATTCAGTGGAAAGTTTTTCAATTAGATGCATGTAACTGTATTTTAATATAGGTACGATTATATGTCGTGAACTTGCGAATTGGACATCTCAGCGCTTGACGCAAAACTAGGTATTCGGAGACATCAGCAATTCAAAAGACTAAGAAAACGGACTTATGAAAAAATAAATTTATTGAAACAATTTATAAACGTCAATAAAAATCGATGAAACAATTAATTATCAAAGACTAATTGTTTACAATTAGTAGTGTTGCAGACGCAAACGATTGTA
Source organism: Gryllus longicercus (assembly GCA_038098605.1). Classification (NCBI taxonomy): domain Eukaryota; kingdom Metazoa; phylum Arthropoda; class Insecta; order Orthoptera; family Gryllidae; genus Gryllus; species Gryllus longicercus. Next base: position 162,651 of record JAZDUA010001034.1, read on the forward strand.
ACAAATAATAACAATGCAGAGAGTGAGATGGGAAAGAAATAACAGGAACGAAAATGAAACATGAAAAAGGAATTCTGTTTGTTTTCATAGTGTGAGGAGGTGGTTTGTGCAGATCAAGACGATCATCTAAGATCTGGTGTTGAATGTGGACATTACAGTGATAGTTATCGATAATATTTTTCTGGTAAATTATTAACGAGCTGACGATGCCAAAATTCAATGACACGATGAGTTTTTTAATTGCAAGTAACAGAACAGAATAAGGTGGCTGTATTGGTTTTAATTTTTGTCATTTTGCTTTAAATTTCATTATTATTTAATGGTGTCAAAAATTGGAAGATTGTATTGTTTATTGAAAATAGAGGTAACTATAACTACGCCTCGCTGTCTCTCTCTGCATCTTATCTAGTCTATAGTCAGTAAGAAATATAAAGTTGGTTAAATAAATGCATCATTAATATTTTCTGACTGATGAAAATTCCCAGTTTTCATAATTCACTTGAATGTGATCCACATATCTTGTAGCTATTTCGAGCTGGAGCGCGTCCCAATAAGTAATAATGAAGTACCGTGTCATTATAATGCAGTATCTAGCGACCCGTGACAGATTTGTGATGTTACAAATGAGGTGTGTGACGCATTGTATGCGATGTCATAAAACCACCTGACTGTATCACTGTGTATCTATGTTACGTGAAAATATTGTGAACATGAAAGTATAGGAATACATTATTCACTATCCCTCTCCAAATATGTTAACTTACGAAAAAAATGTAAAACGCATTATATTTTCAGAATTATGTAATTTGTCTTCAATTTACTAGCAAGTAAATTAATCGGTGTATGCTTTCTTAGTACCGTCTTAACTTTGGAATTCCTTGTGTGGCAATTAACTTAAATAATCATGAATAGTTTGTTTTAGAATAGGAGAGGCTTATTCTGACCTTATAATACGTTGACATAGCATATTACTGCTCCGAAGTTTCATAACAATAGCGCTTTAATTTCCTGCGAACGTCTGGAAAGTTTTGCCAGTTGGACGAAATGCTATTTAGTACGTGGTGGCTCCTGCCTCGGTGTTTGTGTCACACGGTCGCGAGATCCCCGCTCGGATGCGGTTGAACGGAGCCAGGCTTCCACTGCCGACCCCGTAGACCCCGCCGCCCCCGCCGCCCCCGCCGCCCCCGCCGCCCCCCGGTCGAGTTGGCGAATTGGGTCGCGGGACCGTGCACTTCGCATTGTGGGCTGCTTAACACGGACTGCGCACCGGGAGAGCCGGAGATGTGTTGCGCCTCCCAGCGTAACGGCGGGGATCGGGCGGGCGGCAAAGAGCGTGCAAGATACGATCCGACACCGCCTCGGGGAAGCAGCTACTCCAGCTCCAACTTTGGCGCGCGCGCGCGCAGGCAGGCCGAACGAAACTTGTAATAACCCCGAGTTGGAATGACAGGAAATTGCCGTTTCGCGCGGAAGAATTCCGCAGGGTTATTAAGCCGACGATACGCGCTGCGTCTCTGACGTGGTTGCTTTTTAGCGCGAGCGGGGCGGCGCGAGGCGGAGCGGGGCGGCGGGACGCGCGCGTCATTTGTCATTCTATCCGTTTGTCAGATTTTGCTGGCATGGCTGTGGTGCGTCCATTATTATATGACATCCGACCGTTCTGGGATTGGAAGTCACTTCGTCCGCTCTGCCAGGCTTCCAGGTGTTTCTGAACTGATGAGTAATCGACCGTGCACATTTTATCATCCGACGACGACATTTACATGGGCATTCGACGTACTGAAACACAGGAGATTGCAAACAACATTCGCAAAAACGTGGAGTTTTAAATTTGAATTGTCAAATAAATAAAAACGTTCGTTTCGTAAAAACTGGCCACTTCTAAAATGGCCTCCTAAAAGCACCGTCCATCGTTTGTTGGAGAAGGAATCACTTACTAGAGGCAGTATCCTTAATTGAATAGGCTTTGAAATCTACATTAGTTGAGAACTGATAGTATCTAAGGGAATTAAAGAGCAGTGTGGTCTAGTTATGTATTCAAAGTTACTCTGTAATTTTCGCCACGAAACAAAGCAATTTGAATACACGAAACGAGGAAATTACCGCTAAGGACGTACACAAATTCCTGGGCGGTACTCGCGCCCCCCCCCCCCTCGGAGGGCGGTGGGGGCGATGGAGTGCAAACACTGGCGCACGCATTGAAGATGCTAGCGGCGCGGCCTGTTTATCGTCAGTAATCACACGGGGGGCGGGGGCGGGGGCGGGGCAGGGGCGTATCGAGCGGAGCCCAGGTGCTTCTGAAAACATTCCGGGGGTGGCGGCGGCGCGGGCGCACGTGAGCCCCTTTAAGCGCGGGTGGGAGCAGGGAAGGGACGCAGGACGAGGGCAGGGGGCGGGATGGGAAGCGGCAGAATGAGGCGGAATGGAGCAGGACAGAACGAAACGGAGCAGAATGAGGCAGGGCGCGGCGGGGTGGAAAAGGATGAGGTGACAGAGGACGGCACGGGAAGTGGAGAGTTGAGAAAGGCGGGGAGTGGGGGGTATTAGCGCGTCAGATATAGGGACGGGGCGTTTAGGGACCAGGTGGATAGAGACGGGGTGGTTAGGTACGGGGTGGTTAGGTACGGGGTGGATAGGTACGGGGTGGATAGGTACGAGGTGGATAGGTACGGGATGGATAGGTACGGGGTGGATAGGTACGGGGTGGATAGGTACGAGGTGGATAGGTACGGGGTGAATAGGTACGGAGTGGATAGGTACGGGGTGGATAGCTACGGGGTGGATAGGTACGGGGTGGATAGGTACGGGGTGGATAGCTACGGAGTGGATAGGTACGGGGTGGATAGGTACGGGGTGGATAGGTACGGGGTGGATAGGTACGGGGTGGATAGGGTCGGAGCGAATTGGGTCAGACCGAACGTGGCGTGGAACAGGCAGGGCGGGGTGATAGCGGTTGAGAGCGGGGAGGGGATGGGCAGGAAGGAAAGGGGATGGCCGAGCAGGTCGCGTCGATACGAGTGAGGGTGGCGGGGAAGAGATGGGTAGGCGGGAGGATGGGAATGGTGCGAACGGGGCAAGGCGGGGAGGGGATGGGGAGGTAGAGCAGGGGCTGGCTGAGCAGGGGACGTCGAGATCGAGTGGGGGTGGTGAGGAAGGGGTGGACAGGCGAGAGGGTCGGGGCGAGAGTTGAGCGGAGCGGGGAGGAGATGGGAAAGTAGAGCAGGGGATATCTGAGCGGAGCGGATCGTGGCCGAGCGGGCGTGGCGGGAAAGCGGTGGGCAAGCAGGCAGGCGGGCGGGCGGGCGTCGAGATGGCGCGGGTGGCGGCGGCGGTCGTCCGCCGCGCGCGGCCATTTCGACGCTGCCGATAAAGGCCATTCGGCGCAGCAGGTGGGGGCGGGGTCGACCGGGAGGGCGGGAACGTACGCGCCGGGAGGGCAGCAAGAGATGCAGTGGGAATGGAGTGGCGCAGAGGGGACGGGGGAGGAGTAGAGTCCAAGGCTAAATTTAAGTATATGAGATCCCAGCCAAAAATGCTTTTACGGGATCCTGCCAGCCATTGTTATTCGTCGTAAATGAAACATACAACTTCATATACATTAATGTACGAAATAATGTCCGAAAGGTGTAGGGTAAAAGTATGAGTGGTCCTTTGTTAAAATAAATGTAATATAAAATTACAATTAAGGATGCGCTGGTGCTATGCGTTTTGAGGTCGTAGAAAGAGCTCGTGGTTACTACATTGTTTTATAATTCAAAAGACCGTACGTCACAATTGAGCGAGCTCAAAACTGTGAATTTTTTGTAAAATGGTTTAAAAACCAATGTGAGCATTCCCCACATTTATTTGTAATTGATTATTGAAACAGACAATACAGGATATTCGATTAATGTCAAGTGTGGCGTTTGGTTGTACGTGATTTCTTAATTTATCACGATCTACATAAATAATTAACACAAGACAAATATTAAAAAATAATGTGACGTAACTTTAAGATACCTCAAATTTTAAAATATAAACAACAAACTAAAAAGAATGTTTTAAAGTGGTAAGATAAGTATGGAAAATACGAACTTCGTTACATTTTACTTATTTAATGTACAGTAAGAATTCGCCCCTAATTTGAAGGTTACATTCGAATTACCGTAAGCCAGTATTTTTTAAACATAAATACATGAAGAAAGCAATATGTACTGAACTTTTCGAAGTAACGTCACGTTTTTTTATCTAAAACCTGAACAGAAAACTTACATTTTATGAAACTCGAAATGTTGTTTGAAACGTTTTGATGCCTTAAGTTGTTTGAATGGTGAATCAAAGAAAGAGGAAGACATATCTTTAAGGATCACTAGAAATATTTTTGACTGCTTAAATATACTGATCGAGGTGGTAGTGAAGCGCGAATATTTTTTGACAATCAGCTGAATTATTTGGATTCAGGAAGATGTGTAGAATGCGCTGAATAAAGGAGAAGGATCAAAAAGTTGGAGTACGTCTAAAGGTAGTTGAGCCAATTTAGCTCAGCGGAAATATCTCCAACTTGCAAACAAATTGACTCCTCGCAATTTGCAAGCCTTCGCGACGTCAAGGCTCTAGCTTCCGGTACCAAAAAACTAATTTATAATACGAAGTTTGGGGCAGATGTCATGGCAACTATTTTTTAAAAGAAATGTTATCGGATCAGACAATTTTATTTGCCGTGTGAAAGAAATACTATATTAATGAGAGTTCACAACAACAGATGACTATCAGAGTGTCTCTATTAGCACAGAGAAAAATTGGAAATCATCTGTCTGACCGCCGTCGTTCGAGATGAATGTATCCCGGTTCTAGCAGCGCTCATACACCAAGATAGACGTTCTCCATAGAAGAAATGCCTAAGAATGTCACAGGGAATTGGTGGAAGCTGTTGGAAATAATTCCCTTCCCTACCGGAAAGTCGTGAGACCGCGCAGGGGAATTTTTGGAAGGTCACTTAGCAACCAATGATCAGCGACACACGTGACGACTTGTAAGCGTACGGACTGATGTGACACGTGCAGTAATCGAGCATCTGCCTAATCGGGTCTTTAGAACGAGTATGTAATGCTTCTGGAATGTTGTGAATTCTCGTATGTTGCAACGCTTGGGATGATGAAAGCAGTACTGCCATTTCAAATAACTTAATAAATATGAGAAACCCAATTTTGGTATGTTGTTATATGTCCTTGCACGTAATTCATTTCTCGGCCTTTCAAGTACATATTTCACATTTTCCATTTATGCTCGTGTTCTCACAAAAAATAGTTGCCATGAAGTATGCTCCAACCCCACATCATGGGTAGGGCGTGGTGTAGTAGTCTGACTGCTCGCTTTCCACCTGGATCTGGCGTAAAAAATCTGGTCAATCTATGAAATTTGTGCATAGGCCAAGCGGATTCGAGGCGGGTTTTCTTGGGGTCCTCCGGTTCTCTGTGTCCCTCATTCCACTATTTCTCTGTCTTTATATCGTATCACATTCATTCATTCTAATGTAATTCATAATCACCTATCCATTTAATCATTCTTACATTCCAGGTGTGGTCAGAAAGCATAGACACTGGCACCATAATAAATGGAAATACGATTTATCTTGAATTCATTTATTCGCGTAACGTCAGTTAAAGTATTTCTACTTATTAAATGCATTTCACCCGTGTATCATCTATCTACATGATTCAGCTGTTCGCGTAGGCGTGCACAAAGGGGGGGGGGCGTGGCTCCTGAACCATTTTAGTCCGAAATATTTTTTATTATACTGAACTTAACTACACCGCGCAAGATGTAAGAAACTACAAGAGCCCTTACTGATAACAATTACCAAAGAAGATTTTTAAGAAAGCTTCAAAAGGGAATATATTTTTAATTCTTGTTGGGAAATACTTTAAAGAGATCAAGTTGTAGTGAACTATATGATTTACTGAATATAGTTTGGAATGAAAATTATTAGAGAACAGGGTGATATGTTTGATATCTGATATACTTGTATTGAGCTCTTTATGAAGTTTGGTGTTTGAAATTAACCACGGGGCATTTGTTGTTAGTCTGAGGTATCTATTTTGTTCTGTTTGGTGTTTTTCAATGTTCGTAATCGATGCGTTTGTCCTGATGGGACATGCGTACAGCATTAAGGGTCTGATAATGACTTTATAAAGTGTAACTGCATTAGTTAAAGAAAGCCGATTTTGGAGTTGAAAAACTGGTTTTAATTGAGCTATTTTGATTTTTGCTTAATTTTTTAGTGTTATATGTGTTTTTAGTTGAGTCTCGTGTCAAAGTCCAGTTGCAGGTATTGAACCATTTGGTTTTGTGGTGTCCATGGAATTGTGTTTTTTTACTTTCTCACCCTTTTGAACCTAATTCGAGGCTACATCACAAGTTAGAGGTTTTTTCTATGTTGACCATCTGGATTTATCCAGTTTTTTGTTACCACAGCCCAGAAATAAGAGTTTTCTGCCGAAAAATCGCCGTTTTTTCGCGCAGTTCTCTCTACTTAAAGCGGCGGCAATGGTGTAAGTGTTAGCATATCAGACAGTTATACCCAAGTTCGCGGGTCAAACACGATCGAAACCGTGGATTTTTAAAGGCGAGAAAATCCTTCGTATGCCATCCTTCGGAGGGGAAGTTAAGCCGGCTGTCCCATGTTAGATAAATGTAAGAGGTCTTCAAGCATAAATGAAGCTTCTGAGCTAAATTCAAATCGCCTGTTTAGTCGCCCAAGAAATACCTCCTTTCTCTGCTAGTTGGTGAAAGGAGCGTAGCGAAATGTGCGTGGTCAGACGGAAGAGCGGGCCTGCTGGCCTGCGTCTCGCCAGGTAAAATAAGGCATTAATTCAATTCAATTGAATTGTTAAGGATTCCCTCAGTCCTTAGCGTGGGTTGTTAAAACCTTCCAAAGTTAGGCTCTTGTATGAAGGTACTTTCACTATGAAACATCAATGTGCAAAGTTCTGAATGTTTGCCCGGATCCAACTAGTAATGATTATTAGCAGTATATGTGTGTAAATAGTAATTCAGATGCGGTTGTTGAACTGGTCCACCACGTGCTTTTTTTTTTTTTTGGCCTGCGTCTCGCTACGTAAAATAAGGCATCATTTCAATTCAATACTCCATAGCGAGAAAGTAAAAAAACATCAACAATTAGTTGGGCCTGCGCTCACCTGTGCCGCCACCATGCCCTCGCGCAGGCGCGGGAGGTCTGTGTGCGACCAGATGCTGCGCGACCACGGCGGCGTCTCGCGCAGGTCCTCGGAGAACCGGAAGTCCAGCAGGCGGTTCTTCAGGAATTTCCGGATGTTCCACGGCAAGTCGTTGTGCCTGCAACAAAGAGAATTTGAAACGTGTTGAAATGCCGTAAAGAGTCAAAGGATAATTAATGCGGTCGCGTTCTCGTTGGATTAGAGGGCGAGAAGGTCGAATTTTGCATGCCGCGAACAGCACGTGAACTCGATTGCAGGGATGCTTCACATTTCCATGCAAAGTACATGTCTCATTAAATAACTCGTTCTAAATATAGAGAGTAAACTTAACATTACATTTATTTGCTCTGTCAGTAAATTCCGACTAACTTTACCATTCCGTGTAATTGTTATTAAATATTTTTAATAATTTTCAAACTATTCAGTCCAATGGCTTTACATAGAATGCATGTTGCACAGAATGCATTTGAATGCATGTTACAGCATTCAGAAAATAATTAATTCGTATCATTTATAAATGCCTGTCACCGGTCTTTAGATCTGCCTGTGCCTTTAGAGAAAGGGTTCATTCGATTATTTTTATTTATTTATTAGTTTTAAATGAGCTGGAGAAAATGAGTTTTCGGGAATTTATATATGTGATTTAAGAATGTTATACCTCTGTGCATGTAGGGTTGCAATTTAGTGATACCTTTTTGAAAAATGACGTACTTAAGTGTTGTAAAATTGAGTAAAATTATTTGGATTCCTAGTTTTGCATAATTGGTAATAGCGAACGAATCAGGGAGCATTATTAATTTTTCTAGGTGCACTAAACTTTATTTTGCATGGCTTAGGGAATTTTACTGTTAGTTAAAGTTTCATTAGACCTAATAAAAGAAGCGTGCATTGTATTACAAAAAAGGAATATCTACATGCATGTTGGTTCCACAAATAGTTTTGAACCATTACTGCAATAGATTCATAATTTTACTCTAATACTATTGTCTGGACAAGAAAAAATCGAGGGAGTTTTTTAAATGTTATTCATGTTCGATCGATCATTAGACCTTTGAAGTGTTTGTAAGAAGTACAAATTTTAACAACAAATACAATATTTAAATAATAAGGGATATTAATTGCAATAATGATGAGAACAATTAACAAGTTCATTGCCGAGAGGACCCTTTTAATAGAGAGGGATTTTTATCTAGAAAACATAATACATAGGTGAGAATCTACAAAAGATAATTGAAAAGAACTAGATAATCTGTAAATAAATTGAAGTTAGCAAATTATAATATTTAGAGAAACGAGTTTTAATTCTAATATTTGGGTTCGCTCGTTTACGTAATGAATTTTCTTTTGTTGCTGGGCAAGTTGTGATTTAAAAGGGTACCCCAAATTGTCTTTTTCAAATTGCTTTATGCAAACTCCAATGCATCATAATGTAATGTCCAATGCATCCAATGCATCAGACGTCATTGTTGCCAGGGCGGCCTCAGATAAGCGGATAGCGGGCGAGGCAGATGGATCGGGCAAGGAGTGCGAGACTGTTTATATCATTACTTATACGATATGTATATAATATCCAGGTAACGCCCGATAATCAGCTAATAAAAAAATTTAAAAGAATAAAAAGCACTTTGTTTTCAATATTTTGCTTTACGATATTTTAACATTTTAGTACATATTTATGTAAAGATTACAGTTTTGGTATATTAAATTGATTTCGACATTAATTTAAATACTAACTACAAATATGATACTTAGTCGTTTGGGTTTGTACTGCATAGAGTAGATTAACTTTGTGAATTGCAATGACCTGTAAATCCTTTTTCTAAGGTCTTTCCAGAGAATGATAATTGATAATCCAACACAATAATATTTTTTCGTTTCCTGTAGAACCGAATTTATTCTAGCCAATGGAAAAGTAACAAATGCAAATCAAATAATTATAACACCATTAACATGTTAATAGTATTATATTCGGGCATATTTAATCCTGAACAAATTTAAATTTTAATTTAGAAATTGTTAAATATGGAAATGAATTCCCAGAAGTGATTGTGCCGATTACACGACTAATATCCATTCTCGGACACTATTAGCTACTTTTAGAACCCCATCAACTATCAACGCGTTTCTAGGTAGCCACACCATTAACCTGGCAATGAGAACGTAACAAAATCCTACCGTCAGTGAGAACATTGGGTCAAATTCATCTGCTAGTTATGAGAGGATATTTAAAGCACTAATTAATCACACAAATATTTTATTGTGGAGTAAATGATTCAAATAAATCATTTATCTAATATATAGAACAAAATATCACATTTTTTAAATGTCTCAGACTAGTAAACAAAAAATAAAACTGGTGGTGAACTAAAGACAAACAAAGAAAGAAAATAGTTTTATTACCTGGTTCACTAATTCAGTACTTTACTTCAACTTTCTAATTCAAATGATGGATCTACAACTTCATCTCTTGATAAACAACAATAATTTTCTAAAATCTCATTTATTACTTCTATATATTTCGGATCTTATGCATTAAAGTAACATTAGTAGTGAAGTAAGCATTACATGAGACAGCCATGTTGTAAAAAGAGTCGTTTCGTAAACGGGAACATCGGGTCGGATCGACCGGCCAACAACTTTAAGTGTGAATAACACCACCTTTTTGTGATGAACTCAAACTAATGGTCGTCAAATGTTCTGAAAGATTTGATTCAGGAGATAGTAAGCCTTGATTCAATTTATTGCCCTTAAAAACATGAAAGTTATTTCTTTGAGTTCTCGAAAATTACTGATTGTTTCAAGAACAGTTAAGAAACAGAGATTTTTAGAATTTGTAAAATAATAAAGAGTGTCTTTAATTAAATAAGTAATACGTGAAAAAATATTTGATAGTGTTTGAAACAATGTCAATAATATTTTGCTAGATCAGTGTAAGAAAAGAAGAATGCAATTAATAGGCGGTGGTTAACTATTCATAACCTTTCAGTTAATGATTCTTGGAAAACTTTGTTCTTCTTCCCAATCAGTTATACTCTTTATTCTCCAGAGGTTTTGCTTTACTGATTCAATCATTGCAATGCCTTCTCTCAATTCGTTGCATTATTGTTCTGTAAGCGATCATCATTTTTTACTTGGGTTTGATTGATATTTCATGTTTGCTAAGAACAAAGGCACGTCAATGAGACACAAAATGTGGGGTATGGTTAACACATTTTTATTTGCCCTATTTGTTCTGATTTCCAAAGAAAGTAGTCATCGTAACATAACTTATTTTAATACAAATTTAATAATAATAATATTGATAATAATAATATAATATAATAATAATAATATTGATAATAATAATAATATAATATAATAATAATAATATAATATAATAATAATATTGATAATAATAATATAATAATAATAATTAATAAAGTGATTAGATAGTTACGATCACATAAACTGTAATAGCCTGTAATATTCTTATGAACATGATTGCATTTCTTCTGCAAATGTCTGATAAATTATTTTCTCATTCTATAATATCAGTGAGTACAATTTTGTAAAACTAAGTATTTCAGGGAGTAATCAATATTCACTGTAAAATTAGCATCCAAATTTATTAATGCATCGTATTGATGTGCCCTTTTTTCAGAGAAACAAATACGGCCACATAGTCTGAATATCAATGTATGCGTACGGCCGTGAGCCTTTTGAAGTCGTGCCTCTTTCGGAAACCTCTGGGAGAGCCAATAATTGCGTGTGTCGTGATCCGAACTGGCTCGGCTGCAGGGTGTTTTCGTCGGGCGAACGGTCGGTCGCCAGCGAACGAATCATTCGGAGAACGGTTCATTGAGTTGTCCGCGCGGGCTCGGAAAGACTCTAATGAGTGCCTGTATCCCGCTTTACGCCCCTTGTCGCCCGAGTACGTGCTGCTGTAAAATTCACAAGGAAAATGATGGGAGCCAATTTGAACGGTGAAACATTTGCATAGGACCGCGAGCGTGGAGAAATTAGAGCAAATTATGAAGAGATGGAACGAATATCTCAAAGCTTTGTAATGCTTTTGCATGAATTAAAACTTGAAACAACATCCGCGCGTGGCACATAGCTCATTTCGGTGCTGGTTTCGTCCCTATAGCGTAAATTGAAGCATTCTATGACTTCGTGTATGGTATATGAGCAGATTGCTAGGGCTGGTTATCATTATCCTCATTCTGTTGAACTTCATGAGAGTAAATTACAAATACGATTCTTTACATCGTACGAAATTACATTTGTTGATGAAACGATGGACCACTGGGAAATTTTGTCATTAACGGTGAATCTTTCCGGCAACTATATTTTTTTGAAACATCCAGGAACTTAATTCTCTAATTAACATTTACACTCCTATATTTTGTGTAACAAAGTCATAATTTTCTAGTTCATTCATTGTAATAATCGCGCCCTTTCATTTTACAGATTTAATAATGGTAATAATGTATTTATTTACTGGACGTTGTTGCCAGATCAATAGGAGGTATCGTCCATTTTTACATTTTCGTACATACATCTATTGACTCTATTATATGTAATCGAATTGAAAATCTTCATAAACAACCATACTGTTTCAAAGAAATTAAACATTTCAAACCAAATTTAAACTAGTGGTGCTAAAACAGCACGTAGTTGCTCGCCACACACACAATTACGCGAAAAGTACTCAAATTTTTGAAAATTTGAACTTGACATTATTTCAAAATCCATCTTTAAGGGACAGTTTTCGTTAATGGGAAAAATCTCTATTTTAGTATTTTAGTTGTAGGAAGACACCGAAAACATATTGAACTTTTTCAATTTTCGAAAAGCCATTCTCTTAAACATCCTTCACACTATCCAACAACAAAATTTAATAAAAAACGATGGAGCCACGGACGGACGGACGGATGAACGGACGATTTCTCGTTATTCCATTTTCGGCACCAAGGAGTCACAAAATATGGATTCTGGCTACACCGCGTGTTAGAGGAGATTTTTTTTAAATTCAACAACTAGATTTTTTCGTTACCGGGTACCCGTAGTAAGAGTTTTGCTGCCGAAAATTCGCCGCTTTTTCGCGCGGCATTACATACCTTTCTCTCTACTTAATACTCATAACTACTCATAACTCTTTCTCTTAAATTGTTGTTTCTGTCCTGTTAATCGTTCTTAATTATTCTACGGATTTCCCGTTATTCCATTTTCGGCACCAAGGAGTCACAAAATATGGATTCTGGCTACACCGCGTGTTAGAGGAGATTTTTTTAAATTCAACAACTAGATTTTTTCGTTACCGGGTACCCGTAGTAAGAGTTTTGCTGCCGAAAATTCGCCGCTTTTTCGCGCGGCATTACATACCTTTCTCTCTACTTAATACTCATAACTACTCATAACTCTTTCTCTTAAATTGTTGTTTCTGTCCTATTAATCGTTCTTAATTATTCTACGGATTTCCCGTTATTCCATTTTCGGCACCAAGGAGTCACAAAATATGGATTCTGGCTACACCGCGTGTTAGAGGAGATTTTTTTAAATTCAACAACTAGATTTTTTCGTTACCGGGTACCCGTAGTAAGAGTTTTGCTGCCGAAAATTCGCCGCTTTTTCGCGCGGCATTACATACCTTTCTCTCTACTTAATACTCATAACTACTCATAACTCTTTCTCTTAAATTGTTGTTTCTGTCCTATTAATCGTTCTTAATTATTCTACGGATTTCTCGTTATTCCATTTTCGGCACCAAGGAGTCACAAAATATGGATTCTGGCTACACCGCGTGTTAGAGGAGATTTTTTTAAATTCAACAACTAGATTTTTTCGTTACCGGGTACCCGTAGTAAGAGTTTTGCTGCCGAAAATTCGCCGCTTTTTCGCGCGGCATTACATACCTTTCTCTCTACTTAATACTCATAACTACTCATAACTCTTTCTCTTAAATTGTTGTTTCTGTCCTGTTAATCGTTCTTAATTATTCTACGGATTTCCCGTTATTCCATTTTCGGCACCAAGGAGTCACAAAATATGGATTCTGGCTACACCGCGTGTTAGAGGAGATTTTTTTAAATTCAACAACTAGATTTTTTCGTTACCGGGTACCCGTAGTAAGAGTTTTGCTACCGAAAATTCGCCGTTTTTTCGCGCCGCAGTATATAACTTTCTCTCTACTCCCTAGTGAGAAAGTAAAAAGACAAAATATTCGGTGAAAAAGTAAATTGTATTCCTCGAGGTAATTTAGAAATAGTTTAAAGTATGTAAAAGTGAAGGTAAAGTAAAAGATGCTATCTAAATTATATTGATAGAATCTAATTACATTGGTAGAACCTTTCGTATCAAACTAGCCTCTTAAAATTGTTTCTGTCCTGTTCATCGTCGTTAAGTTGAGGTTTCTCGCACAAGGCCGGTAAGAACTTTCCATCTAATGAATCACCTTTATAAGAAGCGTGATAATGTTATGTTACAATGTTATAATTTTAGCTGTTAGAATTTTGAAAGATTGTTAAGTCCTTATGTAATGTATGTGTCGTAATAATAACTCCCGAAAGGCCGAAGGGCCGAACGGGCAAGAAATAAATTTTTAAAAACGAATTTTGAAAAATTAAATTTTCTTAATGAAAGGAAAAGCAAATGTCTTATCATGTCTTACAACCTAAACTTCCCTTACACTCAATTCTTTAGTTGTACTGTCAGTAACATTTTGACATTTGCATTCGTGATATCTAGCGACATTATCTTCTTGACATGGGCATTGAATACTAATTGATAAATACTTTTGATCACAAGCAGAACACGAGAAGTAAAGAGTTACTTGGTAAAATTTAATTTGTTTTTGCAGTTAATAATTTTAAGTATCCGTTATTGTCATTTTCATTTTAAACAAAAGAATGTGTTATTACCGAATATAAAATTTTATTGATAGTGAAGCATTTTCATTAGTTAACCTTTTGATATATTATGTATAGGATGTGTCATATCACGGTATACTAAGAATTATAGACAAATGCAGGTTTTAGAATGATCGGAATTTAATTTGACAGGAAATTTTTCAACATGATAAATTGTAATTTGTACGGAATATTATCTTTCTTTATGTAGTTTAGTAGTTGGTTAGGTACGGTACGTGAATGCACCCCGAGGTATTGGTTGAACTATTGCGATTTTATTTGAAATAAAATCAATATTTCATTGCAATATTTTATTTAATACTATATTATTCTCATGAATTTTGACATTTGAATTTTCGGTACTCGTACAGTATCTCGCAGTCAACTAATCACGTTCCTTGTATTGACAACTATTCCCGTATTGAATCGTATTTTTTATTACAGATGGCGTGAAATTTCTCTGCTTATACACTAAACAGTTAATAATTCTAAGTATCTGTTGTTGTCCTATTCATTATAAACAAAAAAAACTGTTATTACCGAATACAAAATTTTATTGATAGTGATGTATTTTCATTATTTAACCTTTTCATATACTATATATATAAGATATGCCATATGATTACATATGATTACATGTTTCTGTAGTAGGGGAGGGCTAATAATTGATTGAACCTACCTGCAATATGTATTACTTTAATTTACATCATTTTGCGATTATATATATATATATATATATATATATATATATATATATATATATATATATATATATATAGGAGTTATAATGTTAAGGAGTTATAATTTTTCGCATGACTTAAGTTACCAATCAGAAGTGTTCTGACAGAATATTTCAAGAAGTAGTAAATAAAGAGGTGCTAAATTCTCGGATTGCGATTTGAACTGAAAAAAAAAAAACAATTTTTTTAGCGGGGCGTTTTTCTGCAATATACGTTGTGAGTTCCGCTATCATTGGAGCTTTCAGTTGGGCAGAAAGTTGTGGAACGTGAGTGTGTGGCGGCACGTCAAAGCGCCAGGTACTTTGCCCGCCCACCACCGAAGGGCGCTGGCTGCAGCAGCGCTGGCTCTCTCGCGGGATCTGCTCCGCTCCGCTCAGCGTCGGGTCGTTTGGTCGGGCGGGGGCGGCCGGCCGGGGGATGGGGGCGAGCGCTGGCCCTGACACAGACGATCGCCCGGCGCCGCGCCCCTTCCGTGCCTCGCCCCGCCCCGGGCGCCGCGCCCGCCCCCTCACCCGCCCCCCGCCCCCGCCCCCGCCCCCGCCCTCGACCCTGCCAGGCCCGGGCGCGCGCTCGTCGGCGTGTCGGCCAATTACGACCACTCCTCGGCGGGCAACGATCCTCGATCGCTCAGCGGCCGCCCCCGCCCGCGCCGACCGGAGGGTCGCTGGCAGCGCCCCGGGCGCATCCGTCGCCCGTTGCTCCGGCCCCGCCCCCCACGCCCCGCCCTCGCCGCGCCCAAACCCCGTCCCGCGCCACCACAGCCCCGGTCCGCGCCGCCAACGCGTCGACTCACCGTTCCCCGCCCGGACCAAGCACCCCTCCGTTGCTCTACCGCATCGCCCTCGCCCCGCCCTCGACACTGCCCTTACCCCGCCCTCACCCCGCCCTCACCCCGCACTCACCCCGCACTCACCCCGCACTCACCCCGCCCTCCTCCCGCCCATGCCCCGCCCTCGCCCCACTCACCTTTGCCACACCCACTCCTGCCCGCCTCCGCTCTCGCTCTCCACCGCTTCTCCGCAGTATCGCTTTGCCCCCTTCCTGCCTCACCCCAGCTTTCACTTCGCCCTACCCCGATCCGCTGGTCCCGTTCCTCCTCATTCTCGCCCTTTACATCCCCAATTTTGTACGCCCTACCCCTACTTATTCCCTTTCCAATTTTGTCTTAAGCATTCTCTTCCTCGTCACACCATTCCTACCGTTCCCCCTCCCTCCCCTCGTCATGTTACCACCCGTCCCGTCTTACCCCATCACATCCTTACCCATCACGTCACCACCAAACACGTCCCCACCCCACCCCATGACGTTCCCACCCCGTCACATCCCCAACTCGTCACGTCCCCACCTCGTTACGTCCCCTCCTCATCACGTCCCACCTCGTCACGTCCCCACCCCATGACGCCCCCACCCCATGACGCCCCCACCCCATCACGCCCCCACCCCATCACGTCCCCACCCCGCCACGCCCCCACCCCATCACGTCCCCACCCCATAAGCCCCCACCCCATCACGTCCCCACCCCGCCACGCCCCACCCCATCACGTCCCCACCCCATAAGCCCCCACCCCATCACGTCCCCACCCCATCACGTCCCCACCCCATCACGCCCCCCCTTCACGTCCCCACCCCATCACGTCCCCACCCCATGACGTCTTTGCTCCCATCACACTCCTCCACATTACATCGCATCCCTTACCCTGTCCGTTCCCGCCACATCCCAGTCACGCCCAAGTAACGTTCGCACCGAGGCACGTCCCCGCTCTGTATCACTCTGCCTCGCCCCAGTGCACGTTCGGTTGCACCCCCCATCCCCCTCCACCCCCGCTTCACCCGACTCCTGATTCGCCCAAGCCCCGCCACACTCCGGTCTCTGCACCCAACGCCCCGCGGCGAGCCCCCGCTGCCATTGTCCCGACGCCCGGACGTCTATCTCGCCGTCGCGTCGCCCTCGTTATCACCCTCGTTTATGCATTTCCGCCCGCGCCCCTGCCCCCTCCCCCGCACCGTTGCTGCAGCGATCTTACGCTCTTCGATTCTTGCGTCGCGTCGCGCCAGCCCCCGTTGCACTCTTCGCTCTCGCCGCCGCCCTCGCCGCCGCCCTCGCCGCCGCCCTCGCCGCCGCCCCAGCGCTGCGCCTTTGTGAGTCGATCAGCAGCCCGGCCCCTTTCCGGCTGCCACATACATTGCTCGTGGCTTTGTCTTTGCCGACCTCATCACCAATGATTCTGCCAGGGTCCCAGACCCCTATTCTGCTTCCGACGGCTGTTGTGATCCTGCCGTTTGAGCTCAACCGCGATTTCTTTTTCTTCGTTTCAATTCAATTCTGGTCTTCTGTCTTTCTACCGTTTCTTCGATAATCCGCTTATATTGATTTTCATAAAATAATTCTTTACACAACATTTAAAAGAACTTAATTATTATTTAATATATATATATATATATATATATATATATATATATATATATATATAATTACATTTAATTATATAATTAATTATTAAAAAAGCTAATATTGTTTTCTATAACGCATTTTTATTTCAGTTAATTATTTCCTCTTGAACTGATGTAAATTCATTATCTGTGCACGGCATATAAAGTTCAGTAGAAGATATAGTTATTCAAATTATCGTTCTCCACGTCACGGCAGAAGTATATTCCTTTATGAAGGGCATGATGAGAGATAAGAACCTATATCTACTGGTGACTTGACTTTGAAATTAGATATATCTTCACCGGAGCGAATATTTAGTTAAAAGTTCTTGCCTCTTGGTGATTATGGTTTAGGGTAGAGATCCTCGAATTAAGAAAACGTGCACAAAATACACATCTCCCCACAGCATGTCAGTCACAGTTTGTTGTTTATGTTTTGACGGAAAATAAATAAAAATAAATAAAATGTCCCACACTCGTCCTCTTTCTCAGCCGAAGTCCCAGTTCTAACGTTTCAGCCCTATCTCCTCGCTTCCACCTCACCCTCCATCTCCGCCTCCACCCTCCACCCCTACTTCTTCTTCTTCTTTTTTATTTTTCTTCTTTTTCTCTCCCCGTTTCCGCCCACTCCCGTGCTATCGCAGCTGCCGTTCCCTGTCCACGTCGCGACCCTCCAAGCAGCCAGCTCATTACGACTCCGAACTGTCCCCACGGAACCGCAGAAATATATGACGGTGTAATTGGAAAGGACAGTCCAGGAGATAACATATTATCTAAGCGAATTATCGGCAATCAATATAGGTAATCAGTTTTCGGGTTAACTTCATAACGCCGTGTTGGTGTATTGTGCGGGTTTGTTTTGCGTGCAATGTATGAAAACTCCGTTTTACATTCTAATGGCCGGATACATAAAATTAAAAATTAATTGACCCCCTATTCAGTGCTTTTAAGCGTGTTTGTAGCGACACACACTGGTTCCATTTATCGTTAGCATACAGCCCGTCCTTTGGCACGGCTA
The DNA here is from genome assembly GCA_038098605.1 of Gryllus longicercus. Classification (NCBI taxonomy): domain Eukaryota; kingdom Metazoa; phylum Arthropoda; class Insecta; order Orthoptera; family Gryllidae; genus Gryllus; species Gryllus longicercus. The sequence continues at coordinate 180,943 of JAZDUA010001034.1, forward strand.
AATTTTCTGTTCTCCAATGAGCCCTAATGAAACTGGTTATTACGAAATTGTAGCAGAGTCAATTAATGAAATTAAATTTCAGTTATTTGAAGAGTGTTTGATCGTTTTCGCCAGTAAATAGTGAAATTCATAGTTCACTTACTTTGTATTGCATTAAATGCGATCTCAAAGGTCACTTTACTATTGCATTGCGTCGTATTTCAACGTGCATGATGAATTTTCAATTTCCGTTTTTTCTCCCTTTTCTATGTTTAGTATTTCATCACACACACGTTGAAACAGCGTTCATTTTTTGACCGTAAATATGCGTAAAGGTTTCTGACAGTTCACTGCACATTATATTGGCTGGTTTAGATGTGTTTCAAATGAGAACGATCGTTCTGCATTTTGTACATTAGACGAATGTAAAATCATAATTGCCCCACCCTAGAATTGCATTGGATATCTGCTGCTTAACTCTAAGCATTAAATTTTCGATTTGTAAATTCATGGTAATCATCTGACAGGTTAACCTCAAATTTACATCATGTACTTCCTTTAAACATGACTGATATCAGAAAATTTGTGACAAACCAGCACATCATATTTAGCTTCAACCATTTTTTTTCTAAAAATTATGATAATCATCGGTATTAGACACTGTTTGTCATTTGAGCTGAGAATTTTTCCTTACCACAGAAATATTACATTATGAACCGAAAAGAAATGGTGTTTCTATTATTCATGTCTGGATGTGTGTGCTCTTCGTAATTTTAAATCAATGTCTCAGATTATGACAAACAGTTCGGTAATATGATTATTATCATAATCAAATATATTTTGAATTTATTTAAGAGATAATAAATACAAATTATTTAATTAAATACATTTACAAATTGATTTTTTCTAATTTTCTTAAAAGCATGTACGTATATTAAGCATAAATCAATGCACAATAAACAGAGAGGTACGCTAGTTATCTAGAGTTATGAATTCATCTCTACTGATCAAAATATTTCCAGATCGGGAAACCGCCGCCCGTGTGGAAAGGGCAAGAGCGGAGTGCAAAGGGTCGTTGGCGAAGTCGCGGAGCGCGCTTGGCGCGGAGTTTTGAATGTGAGGCTTCATTATACGTCGACTGGGAAAGGAGAAAGGACAGCGTTTTCTTCTCCGCTCGCGGCAAATAACGAGGAGAGATGGAGAAGCAGCGATGCGGGCGCTGGAAAGGAGAAAATACGCGATGGATTTCGTGCACGCCTCTGCGTTCACGAGGGGGCTTTTTCTGGTTCAGCTTACTCGCGCCGCCCGCCCGCCCGCACCCGCCCACGCCCGCCGACGCCCACCCACGCCAACCCACGCCCCCCCACGCCCGCCGACGCCCACCCACGCCCGCCCGCCCCCTCCCGCGCCCGCCCGCGCTCGCCCGCACCCGCCCGCGCCCGCCCACGCCCGCCCACGCCCGCCCGCCCACGCCCACGTCCGCCCGCCCACGCACGCCCACGCCCGCCCGCCTGCCTGACTGCCTGCCCACGCCCGCCCACGCCCGCTCACGCCCGCCCACGCCCGCCCGTCCGTCCACGCCTACGCCCGCCCGCCCACGCCCACGCAAACGCCCACGCCCGCCCGCACCGCCCTCCCGCTCTCATTGCCCGCCCGCCCGCCCGCTCTTACTGCCGGCGACCGCTCTCACCGTCCGCTCTCGTCACCAGATCTCGCTGACAATTTTTCCCACTCGTTCTCGGTCTTCGCAGCCCACTCTCCCCGCCCTTCCTCACCACCCCTCTCGCCGCCCACTCTGGCCACTCATTCTCACCACTCGCTCTCTCCACTCGCTCTCGCCACTCGCTCTCGCCACTCACTCTCGCCACTCACTCTCGCCACTCACTCTCGCCACTCGCTCTCGCCACCCCCTCTCGCCGCCCGCCCTGGCCACTTGCTCTCGCCACTCACATTTGCCACTTTCTCTCGCCATTCGCTCTAGACGCCCGCCCTGCCGCTCGCTCTCGCTAAATGGTCACTGCGCCCACCCGCTCTTGCCTCCCGCTCTTGCCGCCCGCCCTCCCCACTTCGTCTCGCCTGCCACTCTCACCGCTTGCCTTTGACGCCCACCCGTGCAGCCCTCTCTTCCGCACCGCTCTTTCCGCACGCCGCACCACTCTTTCCGCACGTTCTCGCCGCCCACTCTCACCGCCCACTCTCGCCGCCCACTCTCGCCGCCCATTCTCGCCGCCCACTCTCGCCGCCCACTCTCGCCGCCCACTCTCGACGCCCTACTTCTCCACCCACCCTCTCGGCTTTCTCTCACGTACCACTCGTACCGCACGCTCTCACCGCAAGCTCTCACCGCCGAACCGCACTTTCAGCAGGGATTCGCCTCGCGCTCTCGCAGTTCGTTCTCGCCGCTCGCCCTCACCGCCTGCTCTCGCCGCTCCATCCCTGTGACTCGCCCTGTCTCACACCGTGCGGACCAGCCCCGCCCCTCCCCCTTCCGATCTGCCCTCATCTGCTTCCCCCCACCTCGCTCATTCCGCCTCCTTCGTGCCGCCTCTCTCTGACTCGCCTTGTCTCACAACGTAACGACGAGCCCCGCCCCCGCCCCCGCCCCCGCCCCCGCCCTGTTCTGCTCTCATCTGGTTCCCCCCACCTCGCTCACTCGGCCTCCTTCGTACCACCTCGCAGGGCGCTCCTCACCGGTCCCTCATGTCCGTCCTGTTCCACTCGCCCCGTCCACCGCCGCTCCACGGCGCTCCGCCGGTCCCGTCCGTCTCATCGCCGCGGGCGCAAAAAGCGAATTCGAGGGGGCGCCGAAGCCGCTGCCCGCGCGCCGACAGGTTTTCCTCCTGAGCGCGGATCAACCGATGTAAACGTCCCCTGGCGGCGCACCGGAAGATGAATTAGCATCGTGACGGATGGAGGGGGACGAGGTAAGAGGCCGGGGGAGATGTGGGGTTCGGGGGACGAAAGGGAAAAAGAGGCTGGGTACTGAAAACGAAGAAATCTATAGAAGTAGAGCTCGATAAGATTCTGTCTCTGATGATGGATTCAAGAAACTTCTGCTTTTCTCAAATAGATAGATGGATTTATTATTTTTGCAGGTAGGATTATACAACCTGGTAGCAGAACACTGCAATTAACATGCTACAGCTAGCAATATTGATACAATGTAATTTTAAAACATTTTAAGACAATAATAGTAATAATAATAGTAATAATAATTATTATTATTATAATATAACAATGAAAACTATAATAACAGTAACAGCATTAACTCTAGATTTTATGACTGTTCTGCACAGATATTTTCACTAGTAAATACACTTTTTAAATACTCTGCACTTCACTTCACTACACTTGCACTTCACTTCTCTTTCTACTTCTCTAATGCACTACACTTCACAACTCGTTACGACACTTCAATTCAACTACCACTTTAAATATAATTATCTATTTAATACATCAATGCATTTAATAGTAATTAACACAATATTAATAATAAAAATAACAATTATAATACAGTAATAACTATTTTAATAATCCTGACTTACTAATTAATAAATTTTACAAATGTGTTACTGAAAATGAAAATCAAAAGTGTTTTTAGTCTTCTTGAGTATGTTTAAGAGTAAATATTATTTTTATGTTTACATAAATCTTTAAATATATCTTTAAAGGTGATAATTAATGGAACTGTATAGTTACTTTCCTTAAGTGTATTTCATATTTAATATTTCCAATGAAAACATGTTTTTTTACAACACGAACGGGACATAATTTTAACAAAATGACGCGTAATATCCTAATTGCATGACCAAAATCTCATTTCACATTTATTTGGCATATTTCCATTTATTAAATAATCTCTCCTTATGATAATTTTATGTTCCATTCATAAAATTACATTAATTTGCCTTATTAAATGTGAACAATAAAGTGATTACTTTTCGGTATTCTCATTCCATATTGTTTTGTATAACACAAATATGATTATAAGGTAATTATAAATTTAATGCCACTAATAAGCGAGAGCAAGATGAATAATGTATCTGACGTACATCATCATAATTGAAGAGCACAATATTGTAACGGGAAGCAAACCTGCCCCGGAAAGCCAATAAATGTTGTAACAGTTCACGTGTTTATTTCACGAATTTGTCAACTAGCTTTTGCAAAACACTCGCAAAGCTAGGTCAGTGGACGAAGTACATAAATGAAAGTTGGTAGTATGGGTAGTATTTCAGGCTTCGATGTTCGCAATATTTTAAATATTTTAGAAAGTTTGTAAACGAATTTCATTGCTTACTACATCATTTGATTAACTTAGTAAAACACATTCACACATGATAGACACATTCCATTGATGGAATAGGCATCCAGTATAACACGGAATGGTCACCAAGGAGTGTCCTGGAGGTCACCCAGGAGTACTTTTAACCTCAAATGAATCACACTCCAATAAATATTCCATTCTTTTGATATTTAGGAAAGACAAGGGCTTTGACCTCACATTTTTGCACAAAGAGAATAAATAATGTTCAAGACATAAATTCTAAATACATATTTAGGATGAAGCTTTGGCTACGTCATTAAAAAACATGTAGCGCATTTGCATAACCAGTAATTTAGGTTCAAACAGGAACCGGGCAGATGGATAATTTCCTAATTTTAGGGGGTTGTCATCTACGTGAGAAATGCCTTTATTTTATGAATTTTTAACTTTTCTCAAAATTAAAACTAGTGGTGGTACGACACTTTTTCTCATTTGAAAATGATGTTGGCAACTTTATAAAGGAACCGCAGTATCAATATATACGTTTGAAATTTGCATATCCTAGAGTTTTGGCTAAATTGATCGCGGTATATTAATTTTGGAGAAATCATCTCAACAGTTTAGGAACGTTTTGCCGTAACACAATTTTTCCGTATTGAGAATCCACAAAATGTGAATTATGACTATAAAAATGTTTAGAGGAAGTAATTTACTACAAATGGGAATCAAATTTATCCAGTTTTTTTTTAATACAGGACCCCACAACACAACTTTTTCTGACGAAAAATCGCGACTTTCCGCTGTAGTTTTACAATAATTTCCCATTACTACACAACTAAGTTATAGAGGAGAAAATAAAACACCAGAACATAGAATACAATAGATTAGAAAACTTTTTGTAGAGGATTTGACCTTCCTTTATTTCTATCATCTCTCGTATGACATTCACCAGTCTAGAATTTTATATTTTGCTATCTGTTTGTTTTCTTTCTCTTAAACCTTCGTATTTTTACAGTAAATTTGTGTTTAGTTATGCTTCATCTAAGAATATCCTCCCATAAGTAATAGTAGTTGTTGTAGAAGTCAGAGGGGAAGCTTGTAGAGTATCTTCTTTTTTGCATGGTTCTTTCACGTCCGTGCATCCATAAAAGTGTATGCTTGTCTGTGTACAGCGTACCTCAAAAAGAATTATTTACGGAATTTTTCAGTGTGGCAAAGAATTGTGACCAATTGGTTTTTCTGAGACTGCATAGGCGTTCTTCATTTCCAACTTCTTTTGAGCATAATTGAAGAGGTCGACGTAATGTAGGATGATTTCGTTTCACAGATAAAAAATCTAATAATTTCTCCCAAGAAACAAATATTAGATTCAAACGATGAACGAACGTCTTTGTAAAACTACAACATACGTACAAAAAGCAACAGGAAATGGTATCTCAACGTAGGAAATATTTGTATTAGCACACTTTCTTTTAATTCTTCTGTGTCACAAAGGTTACAGAAATAACATTGTATAATTTGAGCTCTTTTATTATAATAATAATAAGTATTATTAAGTAATTATAGTAATAAATAATAATAATAATAATAATAATAATAATAATATTTATTTCCGAATCGGCAATTTAAGACCACGCTACACGTTATCTTACGAGGCCCCGGAGAAATCAATGTTTCTATCAATGGGATCAGCTTTTTACGGCTATATCCCTTGAAAAGTCAAGGTTGTTACGCCTTGAATTATGAATAATTAGGTGATAGGATGATAATGAGAGGTGAAGGGACAATGACGAATTCGATCATGCCTACGCAGGACTCGAATGTGTAGCCTCCTCAGCGCAGGCGACGAAATATGATCTTTCCCATTACATGCACATTGTCAAGACTTGATCTTTGACCTCCTATAGGCTTTAGAAATATTTACCATAAATTCTGAGGCAGTACAATTTCTGTGCTGTCAATTAAAGTACGCATGAATAAAAAGAGATGTTCTGCGAAGCAAAATTTATGTCTGTTGTAAGAATTAAACAGTTTTATACAGAATTTGAATTTTTTATGAAATTACTCTTAAGTATGTGCCGATAAATTTGTAAAGTACACAATCATACCGATATATTGAAAGAGAAGTGCCAATGTTTATAAAAAGGCGATGTATCATTGCCATCCGCAACGGCAGGGCGGAGGCGTTAGCAATCCTTTCCCGTGCGACGCCGCCCCCGCCCCCGCCCGTGCATCGGAAGCAAATCCATCTCTCCGCGCTGCTTGCTTGTCACGAAGGTGGGGGCGGGGCCCCTCTGTCCCCCACCACCGCGGCGCGCGCCTGGGGCTCAACTTCGGTTTTGCGCTGAGGCGGGGCGAGAGGGTGGGGAAGTGGACAGGCGTCGCGTCGGCCACCGAGAGCAGCGGTCAGGGGTCACACGGCGGAGTGGGGGGTGGGGGTGGGGGGAAGTACGGAGGCGAGACAGCTGGACAAGGGCGCGGGTGTCGATAGACTACTAGGAAGGCGAAGGTGACACGGCTCCGCCGGCCCCGGCGCCCCGCCTGCGGTCATTGCAGGGGCGGAGTCGCAGCGAGGGGCTTAGCGGGAGCTGCTCGGGCCCCGAGAGCGAGGTTGACAGCGCTGGCGGCGGCGGCGGCGGCGGCTGGACCAGCGACGTCGGCGCCGCCGGCGATGTAGCGATCGCAGAGGATGGGGGTTACACGGAAACACAGCGTCCGGGAGATGAATCAGCGCTGGCTGGCTGGAGGCGGAATTTCTGAAGTTGGGGTTGAGAGTGGATGGAATGTAGACAAATATGGATTGAAGTGTTATTTTCTCTATTTAAGGACGTTTCACCTCCTCCAGGAATTGGCGAGTACATTATTCCAGCTATTGTGCACAATCCAATTGACCATCCTTTATCCTGTACTTCGATTTATTTAGAGCTTCATTTGACAGGTCATCAGGTGTTACGTGTCATTCAATCGGGAACTTACACCTCACTAGAGAGGCATAGCTATGGTAACGTTCAATCTCCCGATTGGATGACACCATGACAACTGATTTACGTCAATCGAAACTGTGTTTAAATCGGAGTATAGTTTAATGGGATGAGTCCCCCCCCCCCCTTTAGCGTTGATAGCTTGTAAGCTAGGTCGAATTCGCGGTGGCGATGGTGTAACGGTTAGCGTACTGGACTGTTGTACCCAAGTTGGCGGATTCAAACCCGATCGAAACCGTGGGTTTTTAAGAGAGAGAAAAAATCCTTCGTACGCCTTCCTTCGGAGGGGAAGTAAAGCCGGCTGCCCCATGTTCGTAGATTTACTTGCATGTGAAAGAGCCTAAATGACGCCTCTGAGCTAAATTCAAATCGCCTGTTTCTCGCCCAAGAAATACCTTCTTTCTCTTCTAGATGAAAGGAGCGTAGCGAAATTTGCGTGGTCATACGGAAGAGCAGGCCTGATGGCTCGAGTCTCGCCACGTAAAATAAGGCAAATTCAATTCAATGCAATTCAATTCACTGTCTGTCTGGAGGGGAATTCTAGAGGCCGGCTGCTGTGATCGGTAGTTTTCCTTGGTTTCTCCGATCAAAACCAGGCGAATGCTGGAGTAGAACCCTAACAAAAGGGACACAGAACACGCACGATCTTTCCTTCCCCCTCCTTGTCCTATCCTCACACCTTACACACGCACATACACTAACATGCACCACATTTCCACACACGCCTGTAGATCCGTGCCTCGCTGGTCGGAGATACTTGGTCAGAGAAACACCGCTAGTCGTCTGTAGGCAGGTTCTCGCTATCCAGCCGGGGAATATCCTCCGCCACCTCCCGAGAAAAGCATACACTACACTTACGGTACTCGTGATCTCATTTAGATGACGTGCCCGAAATCACTAACAACCAATCTGCAACTCGAAAGAAACAAAAATCGACGTACTCTATGTACTCCTCACTCACTTGCGCTTTCTCCCACCCCCCTTTCCGAGGAAGCCCTTACGCCCTTCTCGGACAGTCCCGTTACCGTATATTCTGAGGCATTGTCCGAATAATATTTCTGTCTTCTGAACAGTTAGTGGCTGACAGGGGAGAGGGGGCTTCATTATCCCATCAGAGGCTTCAAATTGTGATGTCATTGCAGTTGCTGATACTTATTAACACAATATTAAATCCTACAGCGAGAATATACTGAAAATTGCAGAGTGATTACTCACTTGGCTACGCATTATTCTCATTAAATGCATTTGCATTTTAAGCATCTTCCTTTTAAAAATGCATTTCACTGTCGTTACTTTCATCTGCTTTGTGCGTGTTGTGCTAAAATGTTTCGCTATTCCTTTCATTAATGGGATTAGTGGAAGTGATTGCTGGTAAAGTTCTCTATGAAATAAACAGGTGTCTTTATTTTCATTCGTAATTCTACTATTAATAAAAGAGGTACTAGGACGTGCATGTCTAAATTCTGATATGATGCAAGAACAACCCTACGACCTCGTGTGTGCCGCCCGAGAAAGTAGCCACATCGCTCTTACCCACCCCAGCTGTCAAGTGGACAGAAATAGTATTCAAACACTATTTCGAAGTTTCGTCTCATGATTTGTTCCCTTTATTACTTCATTATTACCCCCTTATAGCTTCATTTCATACAGTTCTGATGGGTGCCTTAGGCCTACATCGGGCAGTGTTTATTCTTGGAGAGGGGAAGAGGAAGTGGAAGGAAGAGGCTTTGAGGGTGATACACGGTACTTGCGTGAGCTCCACCATATCACAACACATAAGCAAAAAGTGTCTGAGGAGGTATTCGAACCCGTGACTCTTCGAGTTGAGGCTTTCTCCCACCTGAGCTCCCTCCTCAACTATCTCAGTTACCCGAATTACCAAAAAAGTGTGATTAGTGGTTATATGTTTGACATTATAAGGGGAAATATAAAAAAAATCTCTAGGTACGAAATTGTAAGATTGAATGAAATTAAAAGAGAAAGAACAATTAAAGGAGATGAAAGGAAGGGCTAAAGAATTGCAACTGTAGGAAACTTAAAAGACATTGGTATGATTCGCACCCGAAAATCCGTTTCTAATGCGACAATTTACCTGGGCTGAATTGGCAGAAAGTCACGACCACAGATGTACAAAGAATAAGATTAATATCAACATTTTATTCATCATTATATAACGTTTTAATTACTTAAACGAATGCTCATTGGTTAGAATACAAAGGTACTCGAAAAGAGCTGATTAGTTTTAAACTTATATAAAACGTAAAGTAGTTGAAAAAAGGTGCTAATTCAGATCGAGAATAGAAACCATGTCTCTGTCCGTTTGCCTCTGTCCATGCGACTCTGTTTGTCTCTTACAGTCTGCCCGTCTATCTGTTCGGCGGTTTGCCGCCTACCGTCTGCCACTATCGCATAAATTGCGCACAGAATTTCTCTAAAATGTATTACCTCCTATAAATACGGTGGCACTCAATTCAAATCAAATATTTTATCTTTGGAGGTTCTTAACCTGAAGAGAACATTAAAAAAATATTTTATTGCTTTTATTTTCACTAAAACGTCTAGAATTTTGAAAATTGGAAAAAATCAACACTATTATTTTTTTCTCGCATTTCGAATCTGTTGTGTACCTGAAATACTGAACCTAGAGTTATCTTTCTTAATGCCACGTAGTACTTCTCATTGTATCTTAAATAGTTTTATATACATTTAAAAAATATTAGTCATTATTGACTAATTTTAGGTAAATCGTGAGAATTTTGTTTCTTTATACATTTACTGTTATAATGAACATGAAACTTCAATTGTTGAATTCAGTTCTTTATGTTGAATCCGTACAAAAAGTTTGAAGATATTTTTTTCTGAGACAAAGGTTTGAACGTCAACACGTACGCTTTGAATCACGCACTTTGAACACTTGTGTATTATTCTAACGCCTAGATGCAGGATTATAACTAATTCTTAAAACTTGAATTTTCAAAAATTGCAAAATAAATATGGTTTTCCAAATCTCCGACGAATTTCTCTTCTTTTGATGATCGGAGGTTTTCGCAAGAAGGTTGAATGTGGCGATATTATAACATTACAAAACCGGTGCATTTAATACGGAAAAGTGTGATGTTGTAGCACGACTATTTTAAAATCATGGCTATGGAATTGTTCAAGGGCGGGATGTAGTGGGAAAGCAAGGTGCCACTGCTCTGTTGCGAGGCCCTGCTGTCATTGGAAGTGAGAGGCTTTGCAGTCAGGCTTAGAGGGACGCACTTGCGTGGAGCGAGGTTGACGCAATGGCGGTGGTCGAGAATATGGCACCGTAGGAATCGCGGACGCGAGAATCAGAGGGGGGCCGGCATTGAAAGGAAAAGAGGGCGGCCGGGAAATGAAATCAACGGCGACGTGAAAATACTAGGAATGTAGTGGGGTTGTGGATAGGATGCAAAGCGGTAGGGTGGCTGGTATAAATATAGACACTGGTAGTGCGGTGAGGATTCTGTAAAAAGTATCGCTAGGGGTGATAATACAATAAAACCTGTAAGAGCATAAAGAGTGAGAATACGAAGGGAAACATTGAAGGAACTCTAAACAGGAGTACAGGAAGGAACAACAGGTAATAAGGTTTCGTTCTAGTTGTAGAAATTGTAACTAGTGTAAATAGGGAAGATTTAAAAGTATTGCTGGAACGCTACCGGAAGATAATTTATTACTATGAAAGAGTACTGACTTAAAATAACGTGAAATAACAGATTGAATGACCTTACACTTGAAGTGCTGTAAATTCATGAAAAAATTTGTCACGTAGACGCTCGAAATGAAGCATGAGACAGACGCAGAAAGAGTGGACCCAGAGAAAGCCAACTTGAAACAAGTGGCCCAGTGGCAAGGGTCGTCGTAGCAGGGAGAGCATTATCAGGGGCGATAGCGCGGTCGGGGTGGAGTGCTAGCAAACTCTCCAGCTTCGGCAACGTCACGTCAGCCACACCCGACCGACCCCGCTCCGAACCGCTCTCCCCTCCCCTCCCCGCCCCCTCCCCGCCCCCTCACACGCCTGCCCGCTCGCATCGCCGCAGCGCCGCATTCCCTGTAAGCCGGCGCGCGAGCCGCCCATTTTTCTTGCGCGCCACCCCCGCCCCCGCCCCCGCCCCCGTCCTCTCGAAGCAGCCCCTTCTTCGAGCGGCCACCGCGAGAGGCTCTGTCGTTTTTTCGACGCCCTCGCGCTCCCCTCCCCCCCGCCACCGCTCGATGACGACATACCTCCGCCGCCGCAGGAATCGCTGCGCGCCCGACTGGAGGTATTCTTCTCACACGCCGCACCGGCGGCGCTCGCACCGCCCCGCCACGTCTCGCCCCGCCCCGCCCCGCCCCGCCCGCTCCGCCCCGCCCCGCTCCGCTCATCACCGTCCCGCCAAACCACATCCCATCTTGCTCCGTCCCACCCCGCCCACCCGTCCCGTCCCACCCCATCCCCTCCGCCCCGTCCCGCCCCGTCCCGCCCCGTCCCGTCACGCCCCATCTTGTCCGGCCCCGCTCCGTTCCGCCCCGCTACGTCCCGCCCCGCTCCGTCCCATCCCGCTCCGCTCCGCCACGTCCCATACTGCTCCGTCCCATCCTTCCCCACCCCGTCCCGCCCCACCTTGTCACGCCTCATCCCGCCCCGTCCTGCCTCGTTCCTCCCCGCCCCGCCCCGCTCCGTCCCATCCCTGCCCTGTGCCGCCCCACCCTGCTCCGTCTCGCCCCGTCCCTCCCCGCTCCGTCCCGTTCCGTCCATCCTCCCCCTCATCCTCCCCACCGATCTTCCCCGCCGTTCTTCCCCGCCGATCCTCCCCGCCGATCCTCCCCGCCGATCCTCCCCGCCGATCCTCCCCGCCCATCCTCCCCGCCCATCCTCCCCGCCCATCCTCCCCGCCCATCCTCCCCGCCCATCCCCCCGCCCATCCTCCCCGCCCATCCTCCCTGCCCATCCTCCCTGCCCATTCTCCCCGCCCATCCTCCCCGCAAATCCTCCCCGCACATCCTCCCCGCACATCCTCCTCGTCCTCCTCCCCGCCTATCCTCTTCGCACATCCTCCCCGCACATCCCCCCCGCACATCCCTCCCGCCCATCCCTTCTCGACCTTCCTCTTCGATCTTCTTCCCGACCTTTCTCTCCGACCTTCTTCGCCGACTTTTCTCCCCGTCCATCCTTCCCGACCATTCTCTCCGACCTTCCTCCCCGTCCATCCTCCCCGACCATCCACCCCGATCATCCTCCTCCCCTCATTTTCGGGCCAAATTCCTGCCGCTCCCGGTTCCACTCTCTTGCTCTGTCTGCCCTCCTCTGCTCTATCAGCTTTCCTTCCTATCCCCCCCCCCACACGCGCGCGCCAGCATATCGGACCGCCCCGCCCACTTTGTCGCGGAAGAGAAAATGCAGCGAAAAAAGAACAAAGTGTCACCGCCGGAGGCGACTTTGGCGCTGGCTGTACGCGCCGGAGCCCCGTGCTGGAAGCAGGCGGCGCCTGCGATGGCTACGGCGGTCTCTTGTTTGCTCATTTGAACGCGGTACCAGTTGTACCTCTCCCGGAACGGAAGTTTGATTTTCTTTTTGCCCCATCCGCAAGCGACAAACGCCTCGGCCCTTTTAAAATCTCATCATACGCGTTTTTGCGCCTTAATTTCTTGTCGGGAGCAATTGAATTCACACCCCCTGAGGACATCATTTTATCGCCATTCTTCTTTTTTTTTTTTTTTGCAGTCGCTTCTCTTTTCTTGTGTGGTTTCGCTTGTTTTATGGTTCCTGTCTGAGATTAATTATGTATAATATAGCCGTATTTCTCGTGGGTATCACACGCGGTTTTATTACAAAATGGCGCCATGTGGTGTTGCGGTTATGGGGGCCGGGCCCGTGTTCGGCGACTTCAACGCGTTGTCCAATAAATATATCACAAGTGCTGAATAATAGATTTAATTTATATACTACATCACCCTTTATTGTCATATCGAGGGTGTCGTGGCAAGCGTTCGTGAACGAACCCTTTATTGCGGCTTCAAATTTAAGCGTTGTCATAACCACGGTAGGCGTTGGCGAAATCACCCAAAGCGGCTTTGGCCCTGAATATACGCAAATATGGGTATAAATCCTGCGCGAGGGTAATCCGGCGAAAGTTGTTTGGACAAGAGATCTCCGTACTGAAGAACTGATATGCAAGGTATGCGTTTACGAAACCCTGTGGAGGTATCGAGTCTCGTCAAATTACCTCTGAAGAACAATTTTCATTATCGTCGCTGCCGCCTGCAAGCCATGTATTAATTTGCTTTTTTATATGTCTGCCAAATACTCTTCCTGGGCCATAAAACAGTAAAATAAAATAATTGAACGAACGTTGATGAAAACCTTTTCTTTCCGGCAGTTACGAAAATGCATAGGTTTTGCAGTTTCATAATTGGTGTATAGAAGCAAAAGTTTAATTGTAACTGAGAATATTTGGAGAAAACTCTTTAATTAAGTCCGTTTTTCTTCAAATTTATCGTAATAGTTACGTTCATTGTGCATTTTCATTAAAGGGCACTTGAATCTTTAATTCAAAAGTGCAAAAAGGCTTCAAGGTAAAGAAGAAAACATTTTCTGGAAACTTCTATATCGCTCTTAATTGACTTTTCTCAATTTTATGGGTGTATATTGAACTTCATCTTGAGGAATACATTTCTGATAAATAAGAAAAAACACAAATTTCATGGATACTTGACAAGTTCCGTTCCAAAAACTACTTAAGTAATTTTTTAATACTTTTGAGTAAGCGGAAATGTCTTCTATCTTTGCTGCAATTTGAACCAGTTATTTTAATGATATTCTTTACATTGAGTTACATTGAAGTTAATAATACAATTGATTTATATTTGAGCAGGCCACACTCAATATATCTTTTTTAGAATTACAGCAACATTTTAATTTTTATTGAAATGTCTGTTTATTCTTCTAAAAGTTTTGTATTAAGTGCCAGTGCATAAAAATCGTGCTCTTAATTGTTGAGTTCAATAAATTTTAATAAAGTTTTCGCGCATTCGCTCTTCTAATGCAGTTGTCACTACAAACAACCAGTCCTATAGCTCGAAACATGTACATATTTTTACCTAGTGTTTAAGAGGATGAATCACAATAAAATACAGACTTACAATAATTGCAGAATCTCAAAACTCGCAAGTGCATAAGTTTAATATATGGAGACTTAATAGATTTAGTATTGTTTAACTTACATTTTCTCCTAATATTGTAGTGATCTAATGAGTTTTTCAATCTATATATAATCATTTTTCCCATATTTAAGTTTCGATCTTTATTAAATACGATCTTCTCACATGGGAAACACAAATTTAAATAGACTAGATTGATCACAAGTTAATGTTGCCCGTTCATTAAGTACGTCCATAGAATGAATATCACATGTATCTTGTACTCCAATTATATTAAAATGAAGTCAACGCCAAGGTTACGATAACGTATGTTATTAATTGGTGCTATAAACGAAAGTTAGTGAGTGGGATTTTCGCTGCGCATTCCTTTCCTTATTTGCAATTCTTGCATCTTCCTATATAAGTGTTGAGTTTACTGTAATGGACATGAAACGTTTTTCTCATGACTTTCACCACTAGGGAAGTTTATAGAAGATTCATTGGTGGTAATGTTGACTTTTAGCGTCCAGGCGTGTTTGCATTGTATGGTACGATATCGAGAGGTTTAGTATTTACTGAGCAAAGGTATTTAAATACGCAATGAAACCGATGAGATTAGTCTTTTCTTTCTGCTTTGTAGTTTTGTATGAGTAAAAGGGGTAGTAATAAGCTGAAGTGGTGTTCTAGATACGGTACTGTTCTCTTTAAATTAAATTCTGTTACTGTGTGGAAGATTTATAAAACAAACGGGCGCTTGGCGGAACGCTTTATGATCGAGGTACGTCGTCCAAGCAAAATTCGTAAGTCTTTCGAGATCATATAACTTTCAATTCATTGGAAAGTCACGTGCGGAACCACTTTGTGTCAAATTGTGTTGGTTCCAATATTACTTTTAACATGAACCGGAACGTTTTTATTTCAAACTCGTTTGAGATATCAAAAAGTCTTAAAAAGATACTGCTTCAATTGCTCATGTTAAAGGTGTAAGGAATGATATTATGTGTGAATTATTTATGAATTTTAGATGATCCTTCACTAAAATACCTTGTGTTTGATTTTATTCATTTTAATTTCATTCTGTATGCATACTGTCATCAATTTTGTTTATTTTATCATATTTTGCCTTTAATTTTCACGCAATTGTGATTATATTGAATTGTTTAATATTTTAATAATTGTCACTGTTTAAATGTTACAAAAAATATAGTATGAATTGCCGCTAATTTATTTATAAAATAAGACACAGATATATTTGCTAAATGGAAATTAAAACATAATCTTTCTTCTAATTGCGACTTGAGTAATATAAAAAAATGTATAATGCTGTTTTTGAATATCTAATGACGAAGTCAAACCATGCGCCTCATAACGACGTGTTTCAAAAGTTCAAAAATGAAAAACAATATACAGTATTAATAATATTAAAAGAATGAACTGCTTTACGGAAAATTGACTCAAATAATTTC
This sequence comes from Gryllus longicercus, assembly GCA_038098605.1. Taxonomy (NCBI): domain Eukaryota; kingdom Metazoa; phylum Arthropoda; class Insecta; order Orthoptera; family Gryllidae; genus Gryllus; species Gryllus longicercus. The sequence continues at coordinate 196,779 of JAZDUA010001034.1, forward strand.
AAACCATTGAAGTAGTAAATATTTTCAGTTTTTATTTTTTTTATTTCTGATTAGCTGCCTCACGTGCATCGTCATTTCTATAAATGTGTATTAACACAATATTTTATTATTTACGATACATATTTTTGTAACGAGAACAATATACTTTTGAAGGTTCTTTTATTATTATTATTATTATTATTATTATTATTATTATTATTATTATTATTATTATTATTATTATTATCATCATCATTATCGTTATTTTTATCATTACCATTTTACCCCTTTATCATTAAAAATGTTGCTTGGCCATGAATGATAAATTGAATAAACGGTACCTTAAGTATTGCACTGTGTATTAAAATTAGAAATCGTATTTGGCTTTTGTAAGTAAATTTAATGAGATTGACGCGGGTGTGTTCAGAAGTATTTGCAATGCACGATAATCATAAACAACATATTTAAGCTATATAAATATACGTGTACTTCCAGATACGAACAGCGCTGATATTCAATAACTTAAATTATCGCTACAACGTTAATGATCGAAACGATTACGTATCCCAAAAAATAAACTAATTTTCACATGCAAATGCTTCAGAAACTGTGAAGTGTTGTAATCAAAGGTAAACTGAATATAACACTGTGCAATATTCAATGTGCAATACTCGTTTACCATTGTGTGTCCGTTGTTATTTCATACGCAGCGTTGGAGTGGCATATGAGAACGCATTGGTCAACTGCTGCGTAAGTGTACTGCGCTCATTGCACCACGCTTTTCGTCACTCCCAACAGATGGTGCTGCGGGCACTGGAATGCCGCTAATGGGCGTACATGCCACTTCCGAGGGAAACAAACGGAGTGCTGCATCCGGGTTGTTCATCAACGCAGCCCTCAATAACGTTAAACCTAACGGACGTAATGCGACTTCTAGGCATCAACAATGCGTTTCAGACGACGATATGCTTACTTTTATTGCACTTATTGCATAATTTTATTGCTTAATTTTATTGCTTAATTTTATTGCTTAATTTTATTGCTTAATTTTATTGCATAATTTTATTGCATGTATTGCACATGTTGAATTAGAGTCAACATTGTATTACAAATGCATTAATGTGACACATAAAATGTAAAACGTGAGTAAGATGTTTATTACACAATAAAGTAATTCGTTTTATGGCTAATAAATCATTTAAGTCTCAGATTGTACATCGTACGCGATCTCTTAAAAGGAAATGGCCGATGTAAAAGACACGCTCTTTCTCGTGCAGCGTTTTTCTGAGATTTTCGAACACATTTGTCTCCTAAAGCATCCCAACAGCTTATGTATCGCTACATTTATGTTCTGGTATACATATAGGGCGGCGGAGTGGCAAAAGTCGTATTTTTGGCTCAGCTCCGAATTTATTGACGCGCGAACCTTCTGGGGCCGCTCACGGCGCAGAAAGAGACGCCGGCGGCGGCGGCGGCGGCTGCATCGTCTGCAAGCGCCCGCCGTATAATGGCCGAATCTAAGGAAGAGCGCATCCGACGGGCCGACACGCAGTGGCGGGGTGTGGCAGGGAAAGGTCGCGCTGTGCGGGGAAAGGGTGGCGGGGCGGGGCGGGGCGGGCGGGCGGGCAGGCCGGGCCGGCGGGGCGGGCCGGCGGGGCGGCGATGGGCCAGTGAGGCGGTGAAAGAGTCAGCGGGGCGGAGATGAGCCGGCGGAGCGGGGGTGGGCGGGGCGGGGCGGGGATGGGCCGGGCGGGGCGGTGCCGGCGGGGCGGGGAAAGGCCGGCCGGAGTGGGGCGGTAGGTGCGCGGGGGGGAGTGTTGAGTGGTGAGGGGCGGGGAGGGTTGAGCGGTGAGGGGCGGGGCGGTGAGAGACTGGGAGGATAGTGAGAGGCGGGCAGAGGAGGTAGTGGGAACGGTGACGGAGAGAGTAGCAGACAGGGGGATGCCAAAGAGGACAGGCAGCGATGGTGATGGGGAGGGACAGTGTAGGAGGCGGGTACAGGCGAGATACGAGGCGTGGTAGAAGAAGAGGCGGGGAATTAGCAGTAGCTGCGTGAATATGTGAGATGGTGATGGCGACGGTGGTTGTTCTGGTGGCAGTGGGCAATGCGTGGAGGGAGGCGGGGTAGCAGCGTCGAGGGACTGGTGTGGGAGTGAATGTGAAATTGAGCGGGAGGGGGTTGTGGTGGCAGCGTATAGGGAACTTGGAAGCGACGGATGCTGCGCGAATGGCAGGAAGCGGTGGCGGAAGAGGCGGGGACGGCGATGGCCACGGCTGGCTGCAGAGGCGGTGCGGGCGATTAGTTGAGGGGCTACGGAAACTGCGAGAGAGGCTGGGTAGCGGAGGGGTAGGGTGGAGAAGGAAGATGAGTCGGAGGTGACCCTGATGGAATAGGGAGCAGAAATGGGGATGTTGCCAGATGGTGGGAGGCAGAGAGAGACTGGGGATGCTCTGAGATGGCGGGAGGCGGGTGATGCTGCGAGGTGGTGGTAGGCGGCAGGTGGCGGGGGATGTTACCAGATGGTAGGAGGCTGAGGGAGACTGGGGATGCTCTGAGATGGCGGGAGGCGGGTGATGCTGCGAGATGGCGGGAGGCGGGTTGCTGCGGGATTTAATGCTGTGAGGTGGCGGGTTGCAGTAGCGAGGGCGGCAAGAGGTGAGTGGGCGGGGCGAGGGCGGAGGCGGAGGCGGGGGCGGAAAAGCGTCACACGGATGCGACGTGACACAAAGCGGAGTGAGGCGGGACGGTCGTCAACGTGGGAGCCTTCGTTCCAGGACTCGAATAAAATCCAATTGCGAGTGGCCCTCGAATCGTAAAAGTTACGTCAATATATAAGAACTCCCATGAATACGTTTATAACACGTTTGAACGTGTAGACAAGACAAGTTTTTGTTGTTCCATAGTGACTTCCATTTCGTTTGGGACTTGTTTTATTTGAAGTTGCACCAAGAGTGTTCATTGTCGTAAATCGTTGTTCATCGTCGTAAATGTTGAAGATGAAAAATGAATTTGTAAGTTTTATTTCTTTGCTCAAAAAATTACTTAATCTTACACTTTTGTTCGTCATACTTTACAAATTATTTTTGAAAAATGTACTGTACGAGAAACTGTGTTTTAAAAGAGTTTTTCATTCCGCAAATATTTTACACATGTTTTATTATATGTAACCTAATTTCTTTATTCTGATGAATTCTTCTTGAACATATTTTTTTATAAATATCAAAATTGCAATACTGCCGAGAATGGATGAATTGTGTTAGAATAAAGGACTGAAATGCTGCCATGTAACTGCAGAAAAGGTGTAAAATATGTAATTTAGGGGGCAAGAAACATTCATTTTGTGTAATCTGCAGACAATATTATAATTGTACTTGTAATAATTTATGTAATTTTTATGTGAACGGTTTATTTTTTTATAATTTTATGTTTTTACGACTTCTCTTTAGAATGTTAGTTTCTTAAATGCATTACATATGGTAATTAGTAAACTTTACAAGTACTATAGGGCCTCTGTAGAACATTCCATTGATTAGAAAAAAATAGAGAATAAAAGAATATGATAGTGTAAGTGGATTTGCTGTGCATGCTAATTGTAAATTATAAATTTCATTTACATACAAAATTTTTCATTTCATCGTCTGACTAGTATACAGTATTCAATTCTTTTTTACTATTCAAATTATGTGCGATTCTGTGCGGATTGTCGTTCAGTTTTTATAACGATAGGCTCTGAAAGGAATATGTAAAATTTAAATGTGTCTGCACAACAAAACTACGAGCAACCAAACTCACGAATATTTTGTTGCGTTTCGAGTAAATATTGTTCCAGAGCATGGAGATTACAGAAGAGCAAACAAAGTCCAAATAGCCACGAAACACGCGCACTCGCTTCTTGCGTTTCCTTTGTTTGCAAAGGAATCAAGGAGGCTACTTTTAACGTCTCTTAGCCAAAGCACGTTGCGACACGCAAGCTTAAATTTAGAGCTACTCATTAGAAAATAGTTGCAATATTCTTCTCCCCTCTGATCCAGGGAAAACAAACTTTCTTTAGATTGGCCATACTTTTTTGAAAATGAGTAAGGTATTATTTATCGTTTTGTCAAAACATTATTGGAAAATGAATAATACTCAAAGGAAACAACACTTTCTAATCGAAACGAAGGCCTAAAATTCAGATATGTTATTAGAAGTTCACAGCAAGCAAACTTAAAATAAATTCTTTTAACTTTTCCTTTTGATTGCTCTGAAGATCAACTAAAGATTAGTTCAGGTAAAGGTTGGCAAAGAGCTCTTTATGTCAATGTTTCAGTTTACCATTTCTATCTACATTTGTTAAAATAATATTCAAATTTCCCCACAATTATATTATTTGGAATGATGCGATTACACAAATCTAAGAGAACACACAATTCATTATTTTAGAGGCAAGATTCTTCAAAATGTAGTCACACTCTATCCGTATTGTATTTACGTTCACATAGATACTGTTTTTTCGTACCTTGAACACTCTTGAGCCAAGTCCACTGTCATCTCTTTCTCAACTTCTCAAATTACCAATGCTGTTACTGTGGCTCCCATTAGTTACCGCTTGCTAGATACAATCCGAATTGTCAAGAACGTTGTCATTATTTCGTGTTGAAGTTAAATATGTTAATTTTGAAGTTTTTAGAATTCATTGAACGATTATCTTAAAAGAAGCATTCAACAGAATAGATAACAGAATGGAGAAAAATGTTCGCAATTTACTGGATTTCATGGAAGCAGATAAATATAAACATCTGAAAAGCATTCGAAATAAAGTCGTGGTCCCATGGAAATAAAGTCGAACCAGTCGAAATAAAGACCATAAATTTAAACGCCAGCCAAAGTACTCCGTACGTAGTATTTAAAAATACAGGCTAAAATTATAAGCATGAATACAAGATACGGTATCACTTTTTAATATTATTGCAAACATTTTGAGTAATTCCTTTCCCAGACTGTGAATCGCGGTATTAAAATTGTATCTTTAATATCGAGCCAGTTCCAAGGAAGCAAGACAAATTTGATCCTTGACGACCGCCCGAAGCCACGCCGGTCAGCGAAGTTTGACACGAGGTGGCAATTCCATCACCGCGCGCATTAATTCCGCCGCCCGCGCAGGCCGAAGGTGCGTGAAAGTAGATCCGGCACGGCGCGGCGGCCGGCACGCCCCTCGGGGCCCGATGTCCCGGCTCCTGATATGGATCTGCGCCGACGGGAAATGGCCGGCGGGCACACTTCGCCGCCCCCGCCGCCCCCGCCACCCCCGCCACCCCGCCACCCCGCCGCCCCCGCCACCCCCGCCGCCCCCGCCGCCTCCGCCGCCCCCGCCGCCCCCGCCGCCCCCGCCGGCCCCGCTGGCCCCGCTGGCCCCGCCGCCCCCGCCGCCCCCGCCCCCCCCCGCCGCCCCCCCCCCCCGCCGCCCCCCCGCCGCATTCGCGACATTTCGCAGCCTTCGCCCGCGCGCGCGCCTGGCTGACGGGAGGAAGTTTTTCTTCCTCAGTGGAGGAGAAGGAAGAGGAGGGGAAATATTTTACCTTAATGAAATATTTATGGGAGATACGAATCGGCTTTGGCGGATCGCTTTAAAAATATACAAATATTTTTACTATGGGTTTACCCGGCGTTGCGTTCGTATTTATTTACCACAATTATCTGTAGCCCTGGAAAGGATACGGAATAATATGTTACCTCGAATCTTATGTTTTTCGTTTGCAGTTTTCACAAATGAAAACTGTCGATCATGATATTTTGCGTATTTCCCTTCGAGTTTATCCTTCGTCTATATAGTGTGTTGTTATTTCTCTTGAACTTTCGTAAAAAAAATAAAGCTATTTTGGGGGACCGAAATACCCCCAGTATGCGTGTAAGTATGTAAGTACGTATATGCAATACCCCCTTTCCCCTCCAAATAAAAGAATCGTTATTTTTCTCTCCTTTATGAAGTCTGTCTTGATTGATTGATTTTTCGAGACACGTCAACAGATATGGTTGTTAGGACCGTTACTGTACTGAATGCATTATTGTCGGAGGTTACAGCAATTCTACCCCGCTAGATGGCGAGATCAGGGGCCGATCTGCATGTCAGATTCTGGAGAATATATCTGCCCAGGACGAGGCACAGTCCGGGAAAAGCTCTAAAATTACGAACGTTTTCCGATATGTATGCTAGTACAATGCACAAACGTGTAATCGTGTCTAAGGGGAGAGAATAGAACAAAGAAGAGGAAGGAAAAATCGTCCGTGGTTTATGACTAGTCTGTTAGGGTGTTGCTTCGGCATTCACCTCGTATTGTTAAAAAAAACACGGAATACGGCCGATCAAAGCAGCCGGCCGCTGGAATTCTCCTGCTGCTAGCGGCTGAATTCGACCAAGCTATGGAGCTAGAAACGAAAATCTGCCACCGTCGGGACTCGAGCCTAGAACCTCCCGAATAGAGTCGGTGTGGCTGCAGTACTGGCTTTAAGCTAAACGAAGCCGGTGAATATTGTTATAATAATCTCGACTACCGTTTCTGATAAAAGTGTAAGCCTGCGTACGAGCAGATTAGAAATAATTGAATTAAAGAAATGGAATGTGTGTCCACGTTCATAGGGCAAAAATGCTTGCTTTAAATGCGAAAAACCCATCTTATAAGATCGTAAATTAGTAGAACGTAAAATATATTTCATGCAATCTCAACTTAGCTAAAGTGAATCATAATTACTGTTTACTTTAGATAAATACTCAGTAACCTCGTATTCTGTTATTCGAGTCTCTACTTTAAGGTAACAGATAGCCCTCACATCGTCTACCGGTGGAGCATTCATGTATTCTTTGGTTAGTAAACATCCCACATTCCCAGGGCATCCCCGGCCATCCAGTCTGTCCCGCTCCGTCCGACAACAATGCTCCCTAGATGCATTGCATGTTGTTTTATTTCTGGTAACATTTTGTAATGTAACCAAACTGACGTAACATTTTGAAATCGCAAATTCCCTCTCATTTTTCATGACTTTTCAAACGCATTAATGGAAAATTTAAAAGCAATCACACTCTAGTAATCTAAATGGTTTGGTGGAAAACTCACCTACATTCACACACAGTTTTACATTAATACTGTTCCCCAGTTCCTAACTTGTTCGGTCATACATAATGGATATTTCGATAGATGGTGGATGGGAATGATGATGTGATTTAAAAGACGGTGGAGCAATCATGGCAGGAGAGAACTCGAAGGAAACCTACGGCCAACTCACTTTCTTCACCTAAACTTTCGTGTGAATCGATCTGGATTTGAACCACGATTCTGTAACGTAGCACCATTACATGCTCCTCCTGGACGCTGCACATGGCGTGAGCATGATTCGGCCGAAAAGAAAAATCGATGCTTGGTCTTGGTATGACGTATGCACTTGACTCGTTCCTGGAACTCGGGGTTCGGGACACAAACTTCCTTGTGGGTAGGAAGTTGCAGGACACGGACGGGTGAGAAATGAGGAGAAAGTTACGAGATTTGCAACACGTGCTCGAAAACGTTTCTAATTTGAAAGAACATGGTAGCACATCCACGAAGGTCGGAATTGAGGGTGTTATCTGCTACAGAAAAAAAATAGGAGTAAATGTGATTTATTGTAAGGAAATGAACAGTAATATTGTGAATTATTTTTGGAGATTACGTTTTGTGAATCCAAATGAAAAGGTTATTTTTAGAGATTATGTAGGTCAATAGAGTAATAATAATTATGTAGGTCAGATAGAGAAAACATAATTTTTGTGGTCGAATGAAGGGTGATATTTTGAATTATATTTTGAAGAATAAGTTTAGTGGATTCAAATTAAAATTTGCCCGATATTGATTCAGAGATGATAGTCGTACAACCCGTGTTGCTTGCCCGACTATTTTATAAATTTTCAAAAAGAAAATAAATATGATGCGCAAATAAAACAAGTTCCTCTATATATTGCAAACATTTTCGTCTTGCGTAGTAACATAAAATTATATAATGCACTAACTTTACGAATTGATTTAAACTACGGGCATCAGGGTAAGTGAGGTAGCTTCACATATAATGATCACAAATTACTCAAACTGTCGCACTCCACTCGAGCTTTCGCACTCCACTTTTCAGAGAGAAAGAGAGGGAGGAGGGAGAGAGAGAGGGGGGAAAACAGTTTCGGAGACTCGCGTAACATTCGCGCGCCCTTTGGCTTGTAACTGCTTCGCCGCAAAACCTGTTAGTAAAATTTCAAATAATAATCCCATTAGCTTTGACGACAACTTTGGAGAAACTTAATTTATTCGATAACTTTAACCTTGCCTCTTCACGAAATTTTATTTCTTCTTTGATCTCTCACATTCTCGGATGCTGAATAAAAACAGGATTTGTCAGTTTGGGTTTGACGAGCTCTGCCAGATTAGTTTGTTTTTATCATACTAATTTTGTACTGAAACATTAAAACACTTTGAAAGCTTGAGAACAATATAATGACCTACAGGAAATTAAAAAAGAATCGGAAGAAAAGTCGCATATACTATTAATATTCATTTTCAAACAATTTAATATAGTAAAATGAAGTAAACACAGACAATATGTAGCAATGTGACAGGTCGGACATTATTATTAATTTTATGACTATTGTACAGTGATGGTAAAAAAACTGAAACATACGGAGAAATGAAGACAAATTGACATTATAATATGACACGATAAAATGAATGAAATTAATAAGTGAACAAGCAGAAATGGACGGGCATAGAATCAGCAGAGAATACTGCTGGTCTTATATTAGAATGATGTGGCACCGACACTCCTCTTTGGGATCAAATAATACACCAATTTGTCTCGGAAGGGAATTTTACAACAGTGGAATCTCTTGAGGCAAATTGACCCTCTGCTGGGAGGATGATGACCAACCAGAAGAGGATGGGACTAACCGGATAGATAGCCCAGACTGAAGAGAGAAGAAGGAAACTAATTGTACGAGAAAGTGTGTGCTATTCTGTAGTATCTGTAGTTACTTTGAGATCTTGAATTATATTGAACACAGCGATTTCTTTGTTGAAATTTGTTCCCTACTATTATTCATTGATTGAGTACATAGGGTAGTACACGTAAGTGTGTGTGTGTGTGTGTGTAATTAACGATTAAGGTACAGTCCGTGGTCCGTTGGTTATGATACTGCTCAAGTATTCACCTTGTGTTGATTAGAGAAACTACGGAAAAATAACGATCAGTGTATCCGGCTATTAGAAGTTTCCTCCAGACAGCGGCTGAATTCGACATAGCTATCTAACTAGTGTCAAACATCCTTCCACTGTCGGGACTCGAACCTTTCAACCTGCCGGTCAGAGACACTGCAGTAACATTAATTGATGCCTTGAGCCTCATGAATAAGTCTCTCCACTATTAGTTCCCTTCTTCTTCTTCTTCTTCTTATCTTCAAGTATTTAGGCATAATGCCTGTTACGCCGCTTAATTTTGGTCCCTCCAGCGCATTCTTGGACGTCCTATATTCCTTTTTCCTCTCGGCTGATAATTTGCCACTTGTTTAGGAATTCTGTCGTTGTTCATTCGCAACATGTGATCTTGCCATGAGAGTCTGTAGTTGGTAACTTTCTCTACAAGACTTTCTACATTTAGCTCGTTTCGGATTTGTGTGTTTCTTTGTCTGTCCAAAAGGCTATATCCCGCTACCGCTCTAAGGAATCTCATTTCCGCTGCCTGCAGTCTTGATATATCTTTATTTGTCATTGTCCACACTTCACTCCCGTATAAGCAGGTTGGTATTGACATAACTTTGTAAAATTTAATGAGAGTGTCTCTTCTCACTTTTGAACTCAGTGTTCTTCTTATAGTTCCATTCATTTGATTGAATCTTTCTATTTTCTTATTTATGTCGATTTCGCCATAGAATGATATGTCTGCTCCCAAGAATGTGAAGTGTTGTATTTGCTCTACTGTTTTATTATTTACTACAATTTTTGAGCGTATCGGGTATCGACCTTGGAATGCCATCACTTTCGTTTTGGTGTCTGATATTTCAAGATTATATTCAGCCATTATCCGCTGCAGTTCATATGTTGCTTTTTGTAATATATCTTCTCCTTCTGCTATTATTGCTTGGTCATCTGCAAAAAGTATTGTCCATAATTTTGATGTAGTTAGGTCTAGGCTATAAAATTTTAATCTGCTCTTCCACTCACGAAGAGCTTCGTCTATGTAGATATCAAACAGTAGCGGTGAAAGACTACATCCTTGTCGTAGGCCTTGGTCCACTTCCGCTTTTCGGTCTGGTTTCCAAGTAATACATATTTCAGATTTATTATACATATTTTCAATTACAAGGATAAGATGTTCGGGGATTCCTTTCTTTCTTAGTATTTCAAAGAGGGTATGCCTGGCTACAGTGTCAAAAGCTTTCTTGTAATCTACAAACAAGATGTGGGTTTCCTTGTTATATTCTCTGTGTTTCTCTAAAATTTGTTTTAAGATGAAGATATTGTCTGTGCAGGACCTTCCTTGACGAAAGCCACTTTGTTCTTCCATCAACACTGTTTCTGCAATTTTTCTTAGTCTAGTGGTCACAATTTTTGAATATATCTTATAAGCAACGTTTAGAAGACTTATACCTCTGTAGTTGTCACATATTGATCGGTCTCCCTTTTGAAAATAGGTAGCACTACGGCGAGTTTCCATTCGGTTGGTATTTTTCTTCTATTCCAGCATAGGTTGAAGAAGTGGAGAAGCCTTATTTTAAATTCTTCAGTTGCACATTTAAGCATTTCTGCCTTTATGCCATCACTGCCACTAGCTTTTCTATTTCTCATTTTACTTAGTGCCTCTTCCAGTTCTTCCCTTTCTATCTGATCTACGCTGTCTTCAATGAGGTTTTCATTTTTGTCTTCCTTCTTATTATTATCCCTCGCATTCTTATTTGTCCATAAGTTTCTGTAGTAAGAAAGCCATTCATCTGGCTTAATTATTTGTATATCTGCTATGTCCTTCTCTTGTCTGTTAAGGTGTCTCATAATTTTATATGCTGAGTTCTTTAAATTATTAGTTCCCTAAGTTCTTTAAATATATAATATTTAAGTCATATTTCAATTTTAGCGTTAGGGTACCGAAAAGATACCCCAGGTGAAGGAGATTAGGAAACGAACTAGGGCGATAAAGTACTTTTTTCATTTATTTTCCTGTTCGGACATGTGGCCGCGATAAAGTCTACGCCATTCTGTAACGCCGCCAGTTACTTTTGATATCTCGAATTTACTAGTATTGTACCTTAACAGCGAAAATTAAATGTTTTTAAATTTTGAAATTGTTGGTCATATTTTCTCGAAATTGTCAACAATAATTGCGCATTTCTAAACTCATTTGATACCGGTTATCAGCTTTGATTTTCCGCATCGGCATTGTCAAACTAAAATACAAATATTTTTAAAAAAATGGTGGATGTGCAAAATGTGCACGTGAATGTTTATGACTAATTTATTAAAACACTCTGCAGTAAAGTATCAATCTAACGACTGTTTTGCAATAGCAGGCTAGATGTTGTTCACATTTCCAAACTTGAATATTTAGTGTATTCGCTAGTTCTGAGTTTTTATATGTGCATCGTTTCAAAGAGAATACTAAAAGAGATCCTGAATTTATTTCAGGGAGGTTAAAACACACATTAACTTGAGTTTGCCTGGAATAAGATGAACCGTGGCTCAAAGGATGGACGGATGTGATAAATTTCACCAGGAGAGGATTTTCGACAATGTTTTCGCTACACTAAAGAAGACACTCCTATAAAATAATGTTTTGCGCTTTAGTTTTATAATTTAGTACGGAAAAATGGTAAATTTGTATATTTACTAGTCTCAACAACCTTCTTCGTAATTTTGTTTATATGCTAAAATCAAGATAGTTTAACTATTGAAAATAAAATTACATCATTGCAATTCGATAAAGAAACATGAAAACAAATATGGCGCAATCAAAAGGTTTTTCAACGAAATATATTGCATACTATCAAAGCAGAAAAATTATTTACTATTTATTCAGTGTACATGTGCAGTGTACAATTGCATACATTAATAAATGTATGCAACTATTATCTGTTGTGTCCGGTAAAAAAACACACGAAACAGTTCATTACTCATTGCTTCCCTTTTTTCTCGCGATACGTTTACCATACAAAACCATTATCATTTGCCCTTTCAACACAACTTACACGATTACCTTTCATTTAATTACACAGTGTACTTCTGCTCCTTACGCAAATAGTGTTATGCCAAGGAGACTTCACCTACAGACGATTCCTCGGCGCACACGATCTCCCGGTGAAACAGCAACCCCGTCTGACGCCCTTTGCTAATGAATAAACACGGCGCCCTGCGAGCCCAGCCCGATTACCAGCAACCACCTCCGCAAACGCCGCACGCGTCAAAATATATATCTCCGAGACCGAGTCGCCGACCGCCGAGTACTACGCGGCTGTTTCATATCAACTCATCTACGCAAATTCACCTCCTCCATAAAATAACCGGCGCTCCGATTTCGCGTCGCTTTTGCGTCAGCGCGGGCGGCGGGTGAGCGACGCGAGGTGTCGGCTGCCCTAATGGGCCGCGGGCGCGGGGGGTGGTGGGGGTGGGGGGTGGACGAGCGGACGGACGGTCCTTTCATCGCGTCCTTTATCCTGCGCCGGAGATACGAAAGAGGGCCCCGCCGCGCCGGCCCGTTTACGAGCGGTTCGCCGCGTCGCTTTAATTTGGCCGTTCGTCTGCCAGCGCTGCTGCCGCCGCCGCTGCCGCTGCTGTCGGGTAGTGGGCGGGGGCGGCGAGAGCGACAGGAACAGCGGAGGAGGTGGAGGTCGGGAACGACGACGGCAGTGGGAGAGGCGGGGCGGTGGGAGAGGCAGGGCGGTGGGAGAGGCGGGGGCGGCGGGAGAGGCGGGGGCGGTGGGAGAGGCGGGGCGGTGGGAGAGGCAGGGGCGGTGGGAGAGGCGGGGGCGGTGGGAGAGGCGGGGGCGGTGGGAGAGGCGGGGGCGGTGGGAGAGGCGGGGGCGGTGGGAGAGGCGGGGGCGGTGGGAGAGGCGGGGCGGTGGGAGAGGCGGGGGCGGTGGGAGAGGCGGGGGCGGTGGGAGAGGTGGGGGCGGTGGGAGAGGCGGGGGCGGTGAGAGTGGCGGGGGCGGTGGAAGGGGCGGGGGCGGTTGTGGAGGCGAGGGCGTTAGAGAGGTAGGGCGGTGGGAGTGGCTTCGCGGTGGGATAGGCGGGGCCGGTGGGAGAGGCGGGGGCGATGGGAGAGGCGGGGGCGGTGGGAGAGGCGGGGGCGGTGGGAGAGGCGGGGGCGGTGGGAGAGGCGGGGGCGGTGGGAGAGGCGGGGCGGTGGGAGAGGCGGGGCGGTGGGAGAGGTGGGGGCGGTGAGCGAGGCGGGGGCGGTGGTAGGGGCGGGGGCGATTGTGGAGGCGATGGCGTTGGAGAGGTGGGGCGGTGGGAGTGGCATCGCGGTGGGATAGGCGGGGCCGGTGGGAGAGGCGGGAGGGTGGGAGGGGCGGCGGTGTCGGCCGGGCGGTGGGGGCACGGCGTGGAGGAGCGGTGGCGCTGCCAAAGTGGTGGAACGAAGTGGAGCAGGAGTGATTGGGAGTGCCGAAGAGCCTGCGCTTAGGCGACGGGGAGGCGGCGTGTAGGGGTGGCAGGAAGAAATGGCGATTACGCAGGGTCTGGGAAAGTGGTGCGAATAACGCGAGACGGAGACGGCCGGGAGCGTCGCAGAGGCGGGGAGGGTTGGTTGGGTTCGCAAGGCTTCGCTGGGTGTACGAGGAGATGGTAGGCTGCGCGAGGATGTGGCGTGGTTCGCAGGGCTGTGGTAGGGTGTGGGCTGTTAGGCGTGTTTGCGATGGTAAAAAAGGTTACGGGAAATGGTGGGGTTTGGTAGGGTTTGTAGGGATTGGTGGAATTTGCGGGTGAGGGGTGGTATTTGCGTGAGTCAGGTGGGGTTTGCGGGGATGTGGTGTGTTTACGGTGGCGTGAAAGGTTTCCAGAGAGTGGCTTGGTTTGGTAGGTTTTGTGGGACTTGGCGGGGTTTGTGGGAAATACGCGGGAGCGTGGCGAGGTATGTGGGAATGTGGGGTTCACGACGTTGTAGTGTATTTCAAAATAGTGGCGGGGTTTGCGGGTGTGGGGCTGGGCTGTGGGGGTTTGCGGGGATAGGCGGAATTTGAATGGGCGTGGCGGGGTTTGTGGGAGTAAGGTCGGGTTGTGGAGGGTTTGCGGGGGCTTGGTGGGATTTGATGGGGCGTGGTGGGCGGATTGCGGGAGTGAGACGGAGATGTGAGCGGTTTGCGGGCCTTGGTGGGACGCGGGGCTTGGTGGGCGGGGTTTGCGGAAATGAGGCGGGGATGCGGTGTGGGTTTGCGGGGCCGGAGGAGCCAGGCGGGGCTTGTGGCGGGGGCGGCGAGAGCAGCGCCGCCGACGAGCGAGCGGCCTAACAAGGGGCCTAAAAAGCGATCCGTCGCAGTTTACTAGCGATCCGCCCCGCGAGACTTTAATGTGACCCTTAGTCAGCGCTGTGGACTGGAAGGACCCGGCGCGCCGCTCGGCGACCCCGCCCACCCGCCGGCCCTTTCGGCTTGCCGGACACGCCCCGCACCGTGTACGTGTTTATGACCCGCGTTACGAGGAAGAGGGCGGAGTTTGAAGAAGAGCGCGTTTATGAATGTGCAAAAGGGGAAATGAAAACTGCGTTTTTCCCTTACCCTGGTAATATTTTGAAAGGAAATATTTTTTATTATTTGTATTACGTAGGTTTAATACTAACGGGAAAAAGCCATGAAAATGATATTGAAAATATATTATACTCTTTTTTAAGCTTTTAATCGATGTGAATAATTCTAATTACCAAAATGAGGTAAGTGGGTCATTTACTACTAAGTGAATGTGAATTGAATGCAACAATGCATGTATTAATTGTTAATATTAGGGTAAAAGCAGGTGTTGTCGATATTAATTAACAAAACAAATAAATAAAAGAAAATGCAATGCTTATAAATCTATTCAACATTTTAGTATAATGAATTTGATGTCTTTATTTATGATAAAACATTATTATTAATAATATAATTTTTTATTATCTACAATTTTATCTTTGTTTTTGCATTATATTTCGTGGAGAAGATGTGTGTAACTATATTTTAGATTTCACTGTCCAAAAATAATCGAAATAATAATTTATTTAAATAACATAAAATGGTAAACAACTGTTTTCAAGAATGTTCCTTTTACTGCACAAAAAAAATTTGTGTTTGGCTCTCAAATAGAACTTCGTTTAGATGTCATTTTCGTATTCCTTTGACGTGCGATTTTTGATTGATAATACCCCATAAAGTACTGAGTAGAAAGCTCTGAGAGCAATTGCGGAGTAAAGGTCTGTAAGTTGATGAAGGAAGATTCGGGTGAAAGGTCGAAAAATGACATTAACTAAAATGCACAAGCTCACTCTGCCACATGTATTTTATTTGGACATGCGCATACAGAGTAGAGTAGGCAGGCCTCCATATGGGCAACATTTTTAAATTTTTTAGGAAAATATGAGGTTCGATCACTAGCCAGAGGCTTTGTGTCGCTATGCACGATTTCTAAAAAATATTGGAGAGAGACAAAACCTCCTTCTCTTTCAAAGTTGACAGATAAATTGAACATGTTGGACAGCAAGCCGAACATTACACACAATAATGTTCGTAAATAATGTTCCTAACATACATTTATACAATAATGTTCCTATTATACATTTTCAAACTTCCCTAATAATAATAGTTCATTATAAAACGTTGATGTAATAATGAACATTAATACACGAGTGAGTTATTACGATGCAAGCGAGTATCGTAAACTTTACAAGTGTATTAATACTCACTACATCGAGTTTCATACGGTACTTTTTCTACGACTTGAGGTAATGTAAAAGTTTATGTTATAAATGTTGAGTCGCTTCGTGACTGTTGACGTGCAGAATACAGCCTAGGCCATCTACCGGACGGCTTCCTAACACTACTTTGCCGCAGGTGGCTTTGCTTACCATTCCTTCTTCGAGGTAGTTCTACGCTTGTCAAAGAGGATGCAAATGAAATTACGATCCAATTTATTTTGAATAATATTCCACTGAAAAATAATAAGAGAAATGAAAACTATCAAGCGTAATATATTACTAAATGCAATTTTAATGCACACAATCGAGCAAAACATGTGTTAGATAGATTCTCAATGATTGATTAAGTATCAATAGGTATCAAGTATCAAGTGGGTTTGTAAACTTGTCAGTGATTGGTCAAGAACTTGTATCATAATGAAATTTGTATCGTAATGAGTATCATTATGAAACTGGTTGCAGCCATCAAGTGATATAATTATACAATGGAAGTAGAAACATAAATAAATATAGGAAGATTAATATTTGATCATTGAAAATTTCAAAAATTTGCTGTCAATTTATATGATTTTAGGAAAACTTTATTTTTGGTCATTGAAATTTGGGATAATTGGAATTTTTCGTGTTCCTGTGAGCTTCGAATTGCAGAGAAAATGTATAACTCTATATTCATAAAACAAAGTCGGGTTACATATACAAGTATTACTCACGAATAGCTGGACCAATTTTAATTCTCTCTCTGATTTGTTGGATTCATCTCCACTCTAAATAGCAGAATAATTATAAAAAAATCAGGAAAATTTACTAGATGGCTCTGTAAATTTATTATTTTAATTTTATTCCTATTTTAATTTTATTTTTATCTTAAAATTAAATATTCGTGTTAAATGCAACTTGGAACACATTCGACAGGATGTTTTAAATCTATATCATTAAATAACCTCAAAGCGTTCTAGGGCATTAAAAACTAACATTTTGGGGCAAAAGACATCAAAGAAACATTTTTCACGGCGTAAGTTAGAGGATACTATGTTTTTGAACATTCTATTACATTTTCTGCTGGGGGAGAGGGAGACGAAGAGAAATAAAGGGAGATGATGGGCAGTACAACGTCTGCCGGGTTCCGCTAGTAAATAAAAAAATAATTAGTGACTAATTTTATGCAAAAGTCCGGATGGCCCAGATTATTAAGGCAGTAGTGCCGCAGAGACTCGGACCGAAGGATAACGGGTTCGAGTCCCACCTCTGGCTGAGTTGTATTTGTATTCGTCGTTTCACTATCACCATATCATGTCATCTTCACAGTTAACTTTCCGTTAAATGTATTAGTGCTCGCTAATAACCTAGATGTTTGTGCGACCTTAAATAACAAAAAAAGAAAAAAAAGAAAAAAAAGAGTATGAATGACTCACCCGTCGACCAGCGGCGCTTCGTGCAAGATGCGGCGCACTGCGTCCAGGCGTCCCTCGGCGCGCGCGCCCGGCGGCGACCAGGCCAGCGCTAACAGCGCCGCCGACGCCGCGCCCACCAGGGCCAGCGCCAGCGTCTCGCGGCCCTGCCCCTGCCCTGACGCCACCCGCATCGCGCTGCTCCTGCAACGCGCAACGCGCACTGCGTTAGCATAATCTGACAATGCTGGGTTTAAGGCTCGTTCATAATGCAAACATAAAAGGTGTGGCGTGAACATAAAAGTTAGGACTACGTCCATAAGCCGTCTCATCCACAATGCGTTAGCGTAAGCATAACACGTAAGACGTTAACTTAAAAGCTCGCAAGTTTCACGATTATGTGCTTATGGTTATGTAAGACATAAGAAATAAACCAATCACAGTACGTCACAGCGCCAGCGCCTCGCGGCCCTGCCCCTGCCCTGACGCCACCCGCATCGCGCTGTTCCTGCAACGCGCAACGCGCACTGTGTTAGCATAATCTGACAATGCTGGGTTTAAGGCTCGTTCATAATGCAAACATAAACATAAGCATTGCGTGAACATAAAAGTTAAGACTACGTCCATACGCGGACTCATTCACAATGCGTTCGCGTAATCATAACACGTAAGACGTTAACTTAACAGCTCGCAAGCTTCACGATTCTGTGCTTATGCTTAAGTAAGACATAAAAAATGAACCAATCACGGTAAGTTAACTTAAAATCGAGAATCGAAATGGGAGCGAAGTCGATAGAAGAACTAACGCCATGTGGGCCATGGACACAGTCCATACCTTGAAATCGATTCTCCCATCCAACCAATAGTAAACCAGAATGTCGCACAGCCAATAGAAACTCTTATTTTGCTTACGTTTATGTTAGACATTGTGAATACTTCAGTCTATCACATATGTTAATGTTTATGCGCTGTGCGTATGTTTGCATTTGCTTTGTGAATAGGGCTTAAAGCCTATCCGGATGGTCGAGATCTTTAAGACAGTAGTGCCGTTGCGAACTCGGACCGAAGGATCGCAGATCCCAGTCCCGTCTCGAGCATGGTTGAATTTGTATTCTTTCTTTCACACCCTATCATCAACATATCATGTCATCTTCACAGTAACCACAACGTTATATACAATAGTGGTCGCTAATGACCTAGATGCTGATGCAACCTTAAATAAACAACAGAAAATGTTGAGTTAAAAGACGAGAAGTAAAATTCATTTTCTTTTGATCAAACACGAATATACGTCTGAAAACGTAAAGATCTGGATTGATTGATTAATGTTTTGCAGGCGCGTCAACTGCTAAGGTAGCTTAAGTGTAGTTCATCTTAGATCGCGGGAGTTGGTGGTATCTTCCACCGCTGGATGACGCGATCCTACGTAGGCTTCTAAAGTTTTCTCCTCCCAGGTATTTTTCATCAGCGGAGCATCGCTCCAACCGGGACACGCTCGATATTCCCGATCGGTCTCCCAGCAAGTGTAGTGCGTATGTGTGAGTGAGTGTAAGTAAGGGGTGAGGACACGACAAGGAATAGAAAGGAAAGACCGCGTGCGGACCGCCGCCCCTTAGCCCGTTTCTTAGGATACTGGTTCGCCTGGTGTTGATCGAAGAAACTACGTAAAGATACTGATCAGAGCAGCTTGTCTCTAGATGTCATCTCTAGACAGCGACTGAACTCTTATGTCCAAAATCTCGCCATCGCCGGTACTCGAACCGTAGGATGTCGCGGTCAGAGGCACTGAAGAGACCTCACTTGATTCCCTGAGCTCCCTAAGCTGGTGTAAATCTCTGGACTTATTTATTGCTAACATATTCATACTGAACAAAAACAAAAAGGATGATACCCTCATAAATTGGGTGACTGATGTTTTGTACATTTTTGGGATGTTACGTAATGGACCGTAAAAGTAAAAGAAAAGTGACACTTAAAGATTCTTAAAGATTGTCACACACAAATATTGTATTTTTCTTGTATACTATTGTATGTTTATATTTTTTCTATTAAAAATATACTATTTTCTAATAATATTTTTTCGCTTGATAAAAATGACTATTTTGAAGACTTGTCACATTGTCCTCAGACAATACGTAAACACAAAAATTATGATTATCCACTTTGAATCGCTCTTAAACTATTCAACCAAACTTAATTTATTGTTACTTTAATGGTCGCCCATCAATATGGTCTTGATTCACAATCAAATGAATATGCAAACCGCAAAGCACCCAAGCACTGTAGTTGAGACGGGCGAAGCAGTACTGGGAAGGGTGTAGTCGGGGTGGGGCCGAGCCAGACTTTGTGAGTGGAGAGCATGGCGAGGAGAGTGGTTGGGCGTGGCGGAATGGAGAATGACGGGACAAGGCGAGATTGTAAATAAATGACTTCTAATTTACTTTATAGATAGACTTCATTAAGTTACCTATCCCATAAATGATTACGGTAAATATTAAGGCAAGGTCTAATACTTCAGCTAGTACTTCCCTAATGATCGATTTCCAGCTGAGGTCATTGCACTTGCACTTAATATTTCGCGACTCAATAATGATAATAATAATAATAATAATTATTATTATTATTATTATTATTATTATTATTATTATTATTATTATTATTATTATTATTATTAATATTATTAGCCTTCCTCAACCCTCTGTTGGATTTTATCCTCTTCTTTGAAGGTCTACGCCGATTATGTGTGTGAATGTAAAGAATCGTATTCCCCCTATGAGGATTAGGGATACTGATGGGAAAGGAAGAACGTGCGATCCATGTGAAATGTACTATTCCTCTCTTCGCCTCGAAATGGTCAAGGAAACAAGCGTTCAGAGCAATCGACTGACACACTCGCTCCTAGCTGACGGCACAAAGTTACTTTTCATCAATACTCCAAGAAAATTTCTACTCACGATCGAATCAGGAATCTTGATCACGGCACGCTCGTTGATTTAGAAAATAGCTTTCGAAAGTGGGATCTAAGGATCTCGACCAATAAGGATTCGCAGAGGAGTTTTTAAGGAATTATTTTACCTTTCTTAAATTACGTGTTATTTACGATCATTTTTTGTGTTATCGTTGTGAAACAGTTTAGACGTTAATTGTTCACCATTTTGTGAAGGACTTCACATTCTGATACAGAACGAGAAGTCATGTACCTGACAAACACCAGA
The DNA here is from genome assembly GCA_038098605.1 of Gryllus longicercus. Lineage (NCBI taxonomy): Eukaryota > Metazoa > Arthropoda > Insecta > Orthoptera > Gryllidae > Gryllus > Gryllus longicercus. Next base: position 217,277 of record JAZDUA010001034.1, read on the forward strand.
TTTAATTGCCTACTAATTAGGAGAAATTCGTTATGTGACATTTCTCACATATGTTCATGGGCAAAATATTAATATCTACGAACGCCTTCATGCCCTACAAGTTGAAATAATTTATCCTGAGATATCTGTATTTAAATGTCGCCTGCATTTTCGTTCATTCTGAATAGTATTAACTACTTTAATTAATATGTACAGTTAACATCTATTCAATTTTCGTAAATAACAACAGAAAATGCGTACAGAACTCTCGTACATTTGAAATTTCTCCAAATATCATTTTACTGTTTTTGAAAGGGTCTACGACAATGACATTAGAAAAGGAAATCAGTGAAACCAGGGGAACCTCTGATTCAGAGAATTGCATAGGACGCCTGGAGGTTTGCCGTCGCCCACCACGCCGTAATCACAAAGTGAAAGCAACCGCGCCTTACGCGACCCCAGCGCCCTCGCACAGCGCGGTTGCCGCGGCAGGCGCCCACGCTATTTACGCCCACGCCGCCATTGCGCCTCCGAGTTAATTGCGCGCCGATTTGCGTCGAGGCGCTCCTCTCCCGCGCGAGGGGCGTGGCAGAGCGGAGAGAGACAGAGAAGGAATAGGCGGGGAGGGGAGGAGACGGGGAATGGGGGAGTAGATGAGACGAGAGAGCAGACGGGAAGTGGGGCAGGACACGGGCAGCGAGGTAAGATATGGTGAGCGGTGAGGACGCGGGGAGAGGGGAGGAGACGGAGAGAGGGGAGGAGACGGAGAGAGGGGAGGAGACGGAGAGAGGGGAGGAGACGGAGAGAGGGGAGGAGACGGAGAGAGGGGAGGAGACGGAGAGAGGGGAGGAGACGGAGAGAGGGGAGGAGACGTGGAGAGGGGAGGAGACGTGGAGAGGGGAGGAGACGTGGAGAGGGGAGGAGACGGGGAGAGGCGAGGAGACGAGGATCGAGGAGGAGAGCCGAGGATGACATGGGAGCGGGGAGAAGACGGAAAGTGGGGAGAAGATGGGGAGAGAGGAGGAGACGGGGAGTGGGAAGGAGGGGCGGGGAAGAGTCGGAAAGCGGGGAGGACGGGCAAGAAGGAAACGGGGTGCAGGGGATATGATGATAAACTGGGGAGCAGACGAGGATCAGGGGAGGGGGCTTTTAACGGGGGTGGAGACAGGAAGCGGGGGAGGAGGTGAAGAGTGGGGGAGAAGACGAGGAGCTGGAGAAAAACGGCGTGCGGGGGAGGAGACGGCAGTGGTGCAGACGTGCAGCGGGCGGGGAGGGTCGTGATGGGTGGGGCTGAGGTGGAGGGAAGGAAAGAGAAGACGGAAGAAGGCTTCCTCGTTGCGAGCCGCTCTGGATGAGCAGGCAGAGTCGGCCCGAGTCGACTACTGAAATGTGAGGGTGCGCAGCTCTCTATTAATTCACCGAGCCGCGGGTGTAAAAGCTTGCTGAAGTCAGCCGCTGTCTTCTAACAATTGAAGAGAGCGATCGTTTGCAACTGCGGAATAGTAAATGATGCTTGATGTGATGATAAGTGATTGATTGATAAATGACGTTTGGAATGATGCTGTTATGAAATAGATCAAACTCATGACTTTCAAAACAAGATAAAAGATGTTGCCTATGTACTAATATTTTGTAAAAACTTCTCCTATCCATATTTCCAACCCTTTAAAGTAATATTTGTTCACTCATTTCATTTTTCTCAAAATTTGGAAAATAGCCTGAAAATTCTCCAAAGTTAATTAAATGTTTCTAAAAGCTCACAGCTCAAGCCAATCTAAGGGCTCAAATTGCTACAAAATTCATTGTGATTCATTCTAATAATAGCGCAATTAGGTTGAGAATAATTGAACGTCAAACTTGTTACTGAACGTTTGTGGAACAATGAATCTGTTTATAGCGGCGCATGGCAACGATAATCGAAACAAACATGGGAAAGAGAGGAGAGACAGGAGAGATCAGGGGAAGCGGAATGATTATTATTAATTAATACCCACCTACGTAGGGTTTTTCAGGTAGTTATAAATATAAATATATAAATGCTCCCCAAGTATTCCAATGATTCGTTAAAATGCTTTATATTATGTCTGAATTACAAAAAAGTGTTCAATGACTCCTTCAACAAGAGATGTACTAAGGGTAAATCAATAAATGGAGTTTGTTACATTAGGTTGTTAAGTAATCATTTACAAAAACGAGAACAATTTTCCTGATTTTCCTATTTTCTGCCCATTAAAGCTTCATTATTTAAATATTTAAAAAATATATAGTTGTAGTTTCTCAATTTATAGGCTTATTTAGATTACCAGATAATGGTTACTTGCGTAATTTTGTTTTCCTTACTTCAAAATAACGTGTGGGAAATATTTCGAGTAAAGCCGAACCAGATAAACACAACGTAGTGTGGAAAATTCGATGAAAATAACTGCCGGCAGTAATAAAAAAATCGTTTGTGTCTGCTTAATTCTTGAATATTTCACGTTTTTATCTGAGGTCATTTCCGAGAAAAATGTACCTCCACTACAACTATTTAACATGGGCGAGATAGGACGAGCCTCTCTCCCTTTCCCTCATTGTGCAATTAATCGCATGCCGATTTTCTGGCATTCTTCACTGACTGCGAGAAGGAATGCCTGGCAACGAGAGTTCCTCTGCTCATCGATCCCTCTCGAGCGCTTAAATCATTCAATTCATTTTGATGAAGTTTTACACGAGGGGGTCTTTAGGGAGCGCGATGGCGAACGTTTTTTAGTCTCGTAGGCAGAAGCTGCAAAGAAGAGACGGCGACGGTGGCGACGGCGAGAGCAGCAGAGGCCTTTGTGAAACTTTTGTCAGTGGGTTTTTATTCCAAAGAAGAATTCCATCGAGATTTTTGATGAGTAGTCACTTCGGTACGAAGCATGAATAAACGACAGTCGACGTTCAAACGAGAGAGAATATTTTTTCGAGCCTCGAGGCAATCGTGGGAGAAAAAATATTATATCTTATATGAGGGAGATTTGCAGAATGCTGAAGTTTTTGGATTGTTTAATAATCTCTGATGAGCTTAAACAACTTAATTGTGAAATTGTCTTTGAATTCAAATGCAAAATATTAATGGATTACATTTCATAAGCGATAAGCGCGTTTAAAAAATAAACATAATACGATTATTGATTTTATTATTCTACTTTATTTTATTTTAGCGTCCCATTAGTAATTCCCTTGAACACTTTTCTACCTTCTATTTATTTAAATGTATTTGTCAGGGAAAATAGTGATCCCTTTTACTAATCGATATGTATATTATTATTTTCGCAAATTTCGCAAGGGGAACTTGGTTTTTTATATAAAATTGGCAGAACGATCGACATTTTCAACAAAATGACGCAGAGTGAAAATGATTCCCCACCGCGTATGGCTCGTGAATGTATACTTGTTATTGTTCTTCGTTATTTACCGCAAACTAATTCGATGTGGCACGAAAATACGGAAGCTGCGAAGCGTTGAAAATAGCTTTTAAATTTAAACGAAATTTCGAGCGCGCCACTGCTTTGGCGTGGGGATGATATCCATAGATCATGTGACCCCAGTGCCGTGCTGGGCGTTTCGTCCCCTGCGCCGTGGCATGGCCACATTAGCTGCGTTAACCAACGATGGCGCACCGATTTTAGGGTGAGAGATCGAACGTACTTCCAACAGTGACGTGATGTAGTGCCGGTCGGAGACAAAGGTATATCACAACGCTAATGGAATCGACCAGGTTGACCCTGCGAATTGCGCAGAAACGCACAATAGCTTTGTCCTGAACACGTGCTTAATACACAACGGATCTACCTGCAGGCCTTTATGTTATTGTTAACTCTGTAATCGTATACTACGTGAATGGAAATGTCAGGGTAATTAAGTGCTTGATTTACTTATTTCTCAATGATTTACTTTTCATTTTTTCTAATTTTAGCTACTTTGATTTTTGTTCATTAATTTATTTGATAATGTGTGTAGAATATCGCTTGTAAGGTATTTATTTATATATTTACGCTCTCTTATAAAACAAAATTACATGTAGGCAAATAAAATAACTGTGATAATATCGTTATTATTTCAGTTAAATATAAAAAGAACTATAATATTAACAGGTATTACTATGACAGCAAATAATCCACATGCAATGCGTTAAAATGAATATAAGAGAAATAGTTTTTTTAAACGGACAATTCTCATATTTACATTCAAAATACTTTGAAATCAACTATATATTCGGTTTTTTACTTTCATTTTGTGATTGTTTCACATGGTACGGATAGAGAATTTTGATGAAAAGTCTGCTTTTACATTTTTAAATAAACTAACTTCCAGTGTTGTCGAATGTGGGCATTATGGCAAAGTTGTGCCACACAGGTGAAACTTGTCGGCAGAATTGAAGGAGGGCTGGAATGGTTTCGCCGGGGATTACATTCCGAAATGGCGTAATCTATTCTGACAATATTTCGGGCGAAGCGGATTCGAAGAGGAAAAAATATTTATTTTCGAGGCTTTTCCTTTCGCTTGCGGTGATCGATCACCACTGTGACAGCAACAATGTACGGTTTCTCCGCGCAGCGCGGCTTTTTCGGCGCCGGACTCGTTTCCGGGAGGTCGCTTGGGTTTCCGGTGCGGAGTTAGCGGAAACCGCGACCCGCTCAACTGCCAGCGACCTCCCACCCACCCACACTCATACACACACACACACGCATGCATGCACGTGCTAACAGCACATACCCATGCGCCTGCTCGCCGCACACACTCTCGTCGGAGACTCAAACACACTCACACTCACACATTTCCAGAGTCACACACGCGCATGCCACGGCGGTCATAAGACACACGCGATTCACCTACTGTATACATATACGGACATACATTATTGCGCCACATCACACATAAACATACGTGGCAATCAGCGTACACACATCATCAATAATGCACTCCCTCCATACACACTCTCTCACACACTCTCGCACACTTCCATATTCCCACACAAAAGCTCCCGAAAACTATGCATGCACATATACACGACCTTTGACAAGACACACTTACACAACTACTAACAACCAAATGCACTAACGACCAATCAAAACAGAAATACCAGCACTTTTACGTACTCGGCAGACGGTCCGGGACGAAGCCAACCAGTTCGCGATCTACACACCCGATAACATTCTGGGAGTAGCAGTGATAGTGACAATAATGGCGCGTGTGTCAAGGTCTCAATGGCGAAACAAAACCGAATGTAACTAAGTTTTTCCTGTGTTTCAGGGACATTGGGGAAATATTGGACAGAGTCCGTGTGGTACGAGTGACCCGCTAGATTTTAAATTAAATTAATTAAACAAGTGCATGTTTATTGGTGGCAAAGTTGGGGCCATTGGATGTTCTCTCTCGCCTCACCACTCTAATAATAAATAATTAATAAAGAACGGGATATGAAATAACATTAAAAATAGAGTTTTTCACTTTTGGTTGCGGTAATTCAGATCCCTGTCCAAACGTGTGGAATTTCTGGTGATTCCAGTGGATTAACATAAGATTTTTTCGGGACTGCTCCGTGTCCCCTGTCGATCATTCCTTTACCATCACCATCACGAAATTGAATGATTCTTGGAAAAAATTCTCAAAAGAATGCTCAGAGTTGAGGGAAATTAAGTGAATATAAATAATTCAAGTATCGTTGGGAGGTGTGACAATTTTCTTTGTATGCATAGGGCTGATTTATATGGAGAATTTCCATTCCCATGCAGTTAAATTTACAAGGGCTCAATGTCTCAAAGATCGAGATCCAAGTAACCATTTTTTTCATGAAATTTTTGTGTACGTACATTTTTTTCATAATTTTAAATAATAGTTAATTATATAACATTGGATTCTAAAATTGTAGATGTTAACATATGTTAAGATTAACTTTTGTTGTCTTCTATGATTTTTGCAGCAGTCATTTATTTTCATTGTCAACTATGTCAATATAGTGCATTTCTTAAAATTGTGGGTTTTCATATAATTAAAGAGTGTTTGTGTGTGTTAGAGAAAATCGATAAACTGCAATCTCTTCTTCGGTTATAACTTTCTTTTTGCTTTCAAAGGTTACTTTTCTAAGTGCTCCTTGTGTACGGTTGATCAGCCGGGATTATAATGACAACGGTCGTGTTCATTTCCAAGTGAAGAAGAAAGGAAGTAAGTAGTGAAATGAATAAAAGCCGAAATATAAAGTTTCGCTGAGAAGATACATCTTAAGCTCTCACAGTCTTAAGAAAATGTCATTTAAACTTGAAACGAATGCTGTTATTAGCAAAATTTAACGAACGTAATGTACGTAATTGTACCCTCAAACCATTTCGGGTCTCCTGAAAACAGTTTTGAACACCTTTTGTCGTTCTGGCAAGAACCAATTTATTTTTTTTACGAGTTTTACGTATTTTGAGAGAAAGTCTCATATCCCTTTTTCCTATCGTTAGCCATCGTATGCCGCGTGTTTCTTCTAGGCAGTGATCAGTGACAGCGGGGCGCACGTGCCGAGAAAAAACGGCAGCGACGGCGCTGGTGAGGGGCCAAGCGGCGCGGGGTGGGGGTGGCGGTGGTGGTGGGGGGGGGGGCGGTGGCCGCGACGCAACAAGCCGCAGCCCGGCAGCCGCGGGCACATCACTCTCGCAAATGGGACGACGACGAGCGAGCGCAGGGAGGGCTCTGTTGGGCCCACACGCACATCGTCCACGCGCGGTGCCCCGCCGCGCTTCGCCCCCTCCAGCCCCACGGCGCTCTGCCCGACTCGGCGCGCCGCGGCACGGCCCCACTCCGCCCCGCCCCCGCTCCGCTCAGCCCAGCTCCGCTCAGCCCAGTTTCGCCCCGCCCCGGCCCGCCCCGCCCCGCCCCGCTCCGCCTCGCTCTGCTCTGCCCCGCCCAGCCCCGTCCCGCTCTGCCAAGACCCGCCCTGCCCCGCCTGGCTCCGCACTGTCCCGCCCCGCCCCGCCCCTTTTCGATCCTCACCGCCCCTCATCGCCCTCACCGCCCCTCCCCTCCCCGCCCCGCCCCGCACCCCCTCACCATCCCGCACCCCCTCACCGCCCCTCACCCCTCACCCCGCCCAGCCCCGCTTCACTCCAAACCGGCCGACTCTGCCACGTTCCACCGCTCTGTCCCGACTCTGTCTGCCACGCCCACTTCGTACTGTCACACTACGCCAGTCTCCGCCATCCTCCACCACTGTCCCGCCATACTCCGCTCTGCCCCACCTCTCAACATTACCCCAAAACCATCACTCCAACCTATCTTCTCCGCCCCGACGGATCATCCCTCCGTAATATCATCCCCACCCTTCACAACCACCCTCCCAACCTGCCAACTCCCCCATCCTCGCCGAAGTATTTCCACCCGGCTCAATCATCACCTAGCCGCCAACAACCCCTGTCCAGTCGAACCACTCCCGTCATACCAAGCCTCGCCTCGCCCATCAATCCCCACTTTGCCCAACCACCTCCACATTATCCAAACACATCTCGTCCTGCCCTGCCGGTTCGCCCCACTGCGCCTCTCTATCTCCCTGCTTACTATCTGCCTCTATTCGTCTCCTTCCGTCACTTTCCACATCCTTTTCAATTTCTCTCCGGCTCACTTCAACCCTCTCCAGTCACTCTTCTTCATTCCACGTTTGAACGCCCAATCATTACTTCACCACGCATTCGCTCTGCCTTTCCCCACTTCGCTATCTGACCACATTCACAGCACTTTTCGTTATTTATCGTCTTTCCTCGCTCGTTCCTTTCCAGCCACTAAACTCTTCTCCCTCTCTGGCTGCAACGAGAGCTCCGCCCCACATTGTGCACTGGCACCGCCAACGCTTCTGCTACAGCGAGGTGCGCAGCGTGTATTTCGTCCCGTCGGACTGATGATGATGAATGGAGATATTTTTCCGGCAATTTAATAAAATACTCATCCGCCTCATGCGTGTCTCTGAGGGAATATCGTCGAAAAATTGTGAATGGTGCGAGAGGAACATCTAAACAGATGATAAAGTGTTATTGCTGGAAATGAAAAACGTAATTATTTCCTGTGGAAATGATGCTTAATAAACGATAAAAAATAATACGGGGGGAAAGAGAGCAGAAATTTTCGAGCACAGAATCTAATTGAATTATTTTGAATATGTCTCAGAACATGTCGAAATGATTGATAGTGAAACAAAAATGTAGTCGTCTTGGAAAGCTGCCAACACAGATTTTCCCGCACGTGGTGGAGATTAAGATTAAACTTGCATTTTATATTCTTAGTGCTCGTACTACACAGAAAGCGTTTGCTGAAAATCTAGAGAACATAATTGGGAGTCACAAATATTAGTACTGAGTTTTCGAGGACTCCCGATGGTATTTTTCTTTCATGCGTCAAAACTTACAATAAAACTTTACAAACAGATAAATCATTATTATTACTTAACAGAGGAACCAGATTGCAAGCATTTGATCTTTAATGGAGAAAATTAAGAGATCTTATGTCAGAAGACCGAAACTTCGTTCTTTAATGTGATTTATTTACTTGCTTAATTTTCTAGACGTTTCATCCTCGAAATAACGAGGCCTGTTTGTTGTTTCACAAGCCTCTTCATCTCCCTTGAGTAAATACAGATTTGTTTCTCCTTTTTCTGAAAAAGGAAAAAAAAGAATCTCGTAGCTCAAAGAATGCAAGGAAGAAAGGCTACTTCTTCATACCACGACGGGCATTCTGGTTTCATGTCTTGTTCTCCAGAGGCGCCATTTCTTTCCCGAGAGGGCTGACGCGTTCTCGAGACGCAGGCGGCGGCGGCGGCGGCGGCGTAGGCGGCGACTGAGTCAACGCACAACGGTAGCGCCGGATAAAATGAAGACAATGAGAGTAGAGGTGAAGATCATGATCACAGGACTTTTAAAACTGTAAAAGAGTCGAAGGAAGAGAACAACAAAGGCAACAAAGTGAGTTGACGTTATTTGGAATGAATCTCGTATTACTTTCATTCCTCATAAAAAAGAGCAGATTTCTAAACTTATTTACATTTGATTCAAGATGTGAATATCATGTACGTGAAATTAACCGTAATTAATTGATTAAACAGGAGACTGAACATGTCTCAAATTAAGACTCTGTTAATGATTGAGAAAGTAAATTAACTGAGAGTAAGGCAATCATTGAATCAAAGAAGTATCATTCCTGACTGAGTTGTGTGCTGTGATTGCACTCTGTCTTCAGAAGACCAATGTGAAAAGTTGCATTTCATTGAAGAAAAAAACAGTTGGTTCTCGTGGGTTAAGGGAGAAAGAACTGGGAGATGAAGACTAGGTAAAAATAGAAAAAAAACGTCAATACTCTGTATTACTATGAATTATATAAAGTCTGAACCACAATAATAACCAAAACCGAGTAACCGAGATTCATTTACATTTTATGAAAAAAAGTTGAGACGGGAACTGAAGAGAACCGAGAGTTCATCAATTTATAAAAAAATAATTTTATAAACTCTTAAAAATGTTTTGCGGCAGAGACGGTTAAACGCGACAGAACGGCAGGTTAAACGCGACAGAGACATAGAGGCCGTCTTTATCACAAAAGATCTTAGGGTTTTAAAGTTCATTCCTTTTTGTTCCTATCATTCCCATTAAAAACAATCTCTGTATTGTATCGATTGTTCTTAATTTCATTCATGATAATCCCAATAACTCATATTATTTATATTGCATGAAGCTTTCCTCGCGCGATGTTGAGAAACGTTGGGCCTACACGACAGCCATCATGACACACAGAGACAAAGACACGGCACTGGCGACATCGTCACGAAGGAGATCGCAACAACGCTGACAGCGATGACGCCCGTGGGTGGCCACAGCAATGACGCAACGCGGGCTGTGTTGGGAGGACGACAACAGGGCAGCGCGTACGCGTAGGCACAGCGCTGCAGCTGCGGCAATGGAGCTGTAGTGTCAGCGGCGGGGCTGCAGAGGTGGCGAAGGGCGCGCGAGCGCGGGGCAGGGGAGGGGAGGGGCAGCGGCGGCCGGGAAATTCGCCGTGGAGCCTCGCTGCGCCGCGCCGCGCCGCTCGGCGGGGACATCACTCTCGCAAATGGGACGACGAGCGAGCGAGCGGCCGCAGGGCGGAGGGCGCGGGGGCCGACTGCGTCCCGCTGAGCCGTGCCGCACCAACGCCCCAACTGCCCGTCGTTTCCACATCACCGTTACCGTCCGTCTCGCTTCTCGCGTCGCTCCCGCCGCCCCGCAGCCCCGCTACCCCCGCCACTCTTGCCGCCCCCGCAGCCCCAGCCGCCCACGCTGCTTACGCCGTCCCCGCTCCCCGCCGTCCCCGCTCCCCGCCTTCCCCGCTCCCCGCCGTCCCCGCTCCCCGCCTTCCCCGCCGCCCCGCCGCCCCCGCCGCCCCCGCCGCCCTCGCCACCCTAGCCCCCCACGCTGTTCCCACCCTCACCACCCTCGCTGCCCTCGCCGCCTCGCCGCCCTCGCCGCCTTCGCAACCCTCGCCGCCCTCGCAACCCTCGCCGCCCTCGCCGCCCCTATGCCTAACCATTCCCCTCCAGCCCAGCCGCCTCCACCGCTCACTCGCCCCCGTTTCCCTCGCTGCTCCCGTCGGCTACGCCACCCCTCCTCCGTTGTCCCTACCTCCCACGTCACCCTTCCGCTGTCGCTCTACCTCAACCGCCGTTCCGCGGTCACTGTCATGCTGCCGCTCGTACACGTAAACCCCACCGCCCTCAGGGACTCGGCCTCCCCACCCCACCCCGCCTCCCAACCTCTCTCAATTTCCCACATCTCCAATCGTCTCGCCTCGCTACTGCGGCTTCCCCTTCCCTGTTCGCACGTGGCTGTCCCATCCACCACCTACCACTTCACTGCCCTCAATCAAATATCCTCCAAACCAACTCTACCCACACAGCCCTAGCCTTTTCCCATTTCTACATCTAACTCGTTATTGCTTCATCCACGTCCATACCATTCTCATCCGTTGCCATTCCCGCCTCCGCCCCCACCGCCTGCGTTCGCTTTCGCCCGCGGTGTTTCGGGCGGGTGGAGGGTGGGGCGTGCGTTGTCATGTCGCTCGTACATTACTGAGCAATGCTGGCCGAGTACCTGCTTGTCCCTGCAGCCTCGATGCGACCGCTAGCACTTTCCGTACGCCCGAAAATTGCTCCGCAGCGAAGTAATTGTCTGTGTTTGGCGTCAAAAGAAGTCGGGGAGAGAGCGCTGTTCCGAAACGAGATTATAAAATACGCGATTCCACTAATGAGTGGTCGGATGTTTCAAATGCCGCGGTGATGGAGCGAATTGTTTGCGTTCTTTTGTCCTCAAATAATGCAATGGGGATCGTTCAGAATCCGTGGAATGGTGCATAGTCCTCTTGTTTTGCTTCATTATAATTTCGTGAAAAGATATGAATGCAGATTTTTCTAGGCATGAAGTGAATTAGTGAAACAGGAATAACGTGATATGTCATTAACAATTAAACATTGCGGAAATACTGTTGGCAGCTTTCGAAAGACTTTATAGGAACATCGTGTTTTGATAACTGTCAATAGCATTTCGCAGTAATGACAATGCCGCTTTATTTCAAATAATCTGTGCTTGGGAAAACATTCTGCGTTCGTAATGAACAAGGATTTATTATCTGTTCCATAAACACACAACGCATTTGCATGCCGTAATAGACTGAAGTATATTTGCTTTGAGAAACTATTTGCAAATATTTGCGAATGCAACATTTAATTTTAGTTTTTGGTGTGCACGCACTGTGATGCCTTCACATTTAATCTTCGTGTCAGAAGCAATGAATTATCTGTACTTTGGGCAGATACAGCTACATTTCATGTCTTTCTAGAAGGGATTCTCGGCTGTGATATGAGGATTAGTATGACTAGAACATTAATTATGAGAGATATAACGAGTTATATTGCACAGGGAGCAAAGGCACTCATAGTTTATCCTCGTGCTTGGTAATGTTATGAAATACATTCCACGAATTCTAGATTACGTGTGTATCTTAGCCATTGTCTTGCGTAATGGAAACGAAATGTAACAACAATTTCTCACGAAAGTAATTTATTTATATGCATTGCATTATCTATCGCAGTAATATTTCATCTATTATCTCGTATAAATGTACACCAAACGACTAACATGTACAATTAATTTCCAAGCAAAGGAATTCAACTCCCAGTGCAGCATTGTTCACAAATTTCTTGCGTTAACACGAGTTAGTGTGAAAGATCAACACAATTTTAGGAGAGAACGTGAAATTGTTATTAACAGATCGTTTGCGAAGACGTTGTGTGTTTAAAGATGAGAACTTTCTCAACGAAAGATCCATCAGCCTATCGAAGTCTGTCGCCGGAACCGCGAGAAGCTTTCGTGATACTCGAACCTGTAGGAGACGTTAGGAATTCCGCCGTAGTACGAATACGGTGAAGCGCATATGGTACAGAGAGTATACGGTAGAGAGTTTATAATAACAGTTTGCGATAAATAAGATTATAAACGCAAAATTGAAGTCTAAGCAGAGCGTCTTTTACACCTTTTCTACATCAGATTGAGATCAAACAATTTTAAATTGGGAATGAACATATTGAAATTGAGACTAAACACATTTATATGGAGACTAAGAAATTTCAAGTTAAAAGCTATCTAATAAGAACCTAAAAAGTATAAATAAATAAAATCAAATTAAATTCTGGACGCATTCCTCAAAACCAAGATTATTAACACTTAATAATAATTTACTCAACAAAATCAGCTAAGTTGAAGGCATCAACACATTGCTCAAATATTTTTTTAAACATTTTAATAATAATTTACATAACCGTATCAGTGAAAGATATTTGGAATGGATATTGGTTCATGAGCAACATAGTTTAAGCAGTTACTAGCATTTATTACTTTAATATATAGATTTATAATATTTTCTAAGTGACGAAGAAAAAAGTCAGTTTGCAACATACGAGTATTTGCCCTGTCTTCATAAGCTAAAATATTTGGCAATGTTTGCAAACAGATCTCGTTTAATAGCAGCCTTGAGGTTAGAATAGGCATTCCCGATAGAATTAAAAATTGGTCTGTAAGGACTCGACTTCGGTAAGTGACGGTTGCTAAATTCTTCTTACATGAATGTCTTCAACATCATAGTGTCAGGGAGCATTATCAACTATTAACACAACATACGAGAGGTATATGGTTAATGCAACGTGCTGACATATGCGCGAACACTTTTAGCATCCTCTTTTCTCAAAGTCCCTCTTCTACTTTGATGAGAAATCAGTCCCACGGCACCTATGCAATATAAAAGTGGACTTTGACTCCGTGGCTCACTGTAGTTGTATAGTAGCACTGAGTTCCTTTTTGGAACGACATTTCACCTTGTAATAAACAAATATAATTTTTTCGACCATGAATGAATGGTGTTAGCATACGCTTGATAATTTAAGAGTTGCAACACACAGTCATGACGCTTTGCTTTGGTAGGCACGTTATTTACAGTATTTTTCGGATTCTCTATAAATATCTCTGAGCATGTACCTGAAGCCAGCCAATTCTTTCCTCAAACATTTTGTTGAAACAAACATTAGATGATTTTCTTCATTTTTTTCAAGATATTTTCATGTTATTCTTGAATATTCTTTGGTGTATTGGACTACAAAGGCTCAATTTTCCTCCGTTATTTTAATCCTCCTCTTACATCTTGTGATTTTTGAAGTTTTTTTAAAATGATATAGGGTCGCATTTTTACTTAGAACGTAGTAGACAGTCTTCTCCAGTCACTATTATTGCAATACAAATTTGTCTTATTATATTATAAGATTCCAATTTCTTACATGTATACGGCATCCCGAACTTGCGTTTTAATCACTTGGAAAACAAAGAACGTTCTATACGAATTAAACAAATGACATTAAAACAATGACCGATCTGTCATTGTTTATTGTTTCTCTACAATACAATTAGTCTCAATTTGAAAGTGATTGGTCGGTCTGGAACCTAAGTATACGGTGTTGTTTAATATCAATTTCAATTTGTTTCTCTCTACGTGAAGTTGAAACGTCGTGGAACTAACCATTTGTATTGTTATCAATTGATGTCCAATTAATTTTAGAAAAGACATTTTATTAAAAATAAAATATTGACAACATTTTAAACCAATTTTGAGCAAAGGGGGTCATACTTTATTCTGTAGTATTCATACGGACTGACATTTCACAAGACATTTCTTTTCGATTTGTGTTCGTTCACTAAACATGTCGTGATGCACAAAAAAGGGAAAAGTAATTACCCGTAGATTTTCACGAGAGAGTTACAAACTACGAGTATAAATGAACTTGGACACATATGAGCACATTATACCTTCATTGGTTTCATACTAGTATTACTGGACTAAAAACAGCACCTACTATTTTCTTCACTACTGCTTATTAGCTTTATTTGTAACTTTTGCGTATCTCCAAAAACGTAAAGTTCACCAATCCACAACACATCGGTGAAAATTTTATGGGGTGGAAAGAGTCACCTGCATCTTGCATATCGTGTTTACTGTGAGTTACATAAAAATTTAACTAAAAGGATATTAGCACGCCCAGGTGCATCTTAGGTATTAATGAATATTTAAGAACCATAAAATCGCCGATACAAGTGACTTTAAAATTTTAAATATGAATCGTTCGTACTCTAGTCTTTTCTTGGCAGGGTTTTCAAAAAGCAATGAAATCCGTTTTGAAATTATGATTGTAATTATGGAATTAGAAAATGAATTATTCTGGTACGTTTAATTAAACTTATAAAATTGAAATTCTTAGGTCGAAAATAATAGTTCTATCTTATCTCTTTTTGTAGTCAGTGTATTTTAAAGCACATTGTAATGTGTATTTGACTTTAATCGATTATAATGGTTAATTTCAATCACCTATCCAAATATCAGATTTGTTTATTTTAAAAGTCAAAGTCTAGAGCTTGTCGAACTGGACATATTAACAGTCGGATGAAAAGAGGGAGAACAATTTTCATTATATTTCGGTTCTTTTTTTAGGGCTGTTCAAATGGAAAATATAGTTTAATTAACAAATCCTCGACGTTAATGTGGTTTTAAATGCCAGAGTCCGTCCAGAGAAATATTTTTACATTGCGTTCAATTTTTTTATAACGAGGAATGACAATTGTAATTTAGAGAGTCCAGAATGACATCGTACGCGTACTTCCTTCATTGTTAGAAAATAACGAAACAATGTAACATATGAAAATTTAAACTTTATGTAACGTGAAAAACAAATTCACGAAAAATAGTATCAAGTCATCTGCATAATGAAAAAAATACATTAGTCAGTGCAATTTACAAATTTTGAAAATGAGCTATTACACGATATTGATTAGTAGTGTTATTTACGAAACAAATGTTTGTACATTACTTATTTATATTAAATATTATAATTTTTGTAATTTTATAGCAAGTTTTATAGTAACACTACTTCTACTGTGCTAGTGTAATTAATTTTATATTGCTAGAAATCTCTGCAATTGTTTTGAAGTAAAAATGAAGCCATTCTTGAAAGTGATTCATAGAGCTACATTATTCAATTTACTAGATCAATATCACATCTAATGCAAATCTTTAAACGACGCTTGATATATTCAAAAATATTATATTCTTAGACAAATTTTGATACTGATGTTATCATTCTGTGTAAAACAATTGAGTCTATTTCTAAAACAACCCTCTTTTTCTAAAATTTTGTTACCATTTGTTTAAGGTTTTTGTAGAATAAAATTGTGAATGAATTAGCTCCACTCAGTCTTCTTTCCAAAAAAGTATCAAAACTACCGAGTTTATTGACAGTAAAAATTGGGTAAAAATATTCGGTTGAAAAATGCCATGCTTTCCATCTTCACCCCACTTCTACTCATACGGCTATCTTGAGACACCCGTTACATTAATTGTTCATAGGGCAATGTAAATGGATAGTAACAGGAAAACCGGCTAAAAGATAGGATTTCTAACATAATTGATTTCATATTTAGGTTAAATATGCAATACTAAAAAAGTGCTAAGGTAAAAGATGGTATAATTTGGAATCTCATATCAATAAATTGCTTTTGAGGGTGCGAATACATCGGTGTCATTGTAACAAAATTGTTTGTATCTCACTCTTTTATTTTTGGTATTTTTTAAGTGTCTTACAAACAAATAATTTTAAAAATGGTATAAAACATGTATAATTGTGGGAGATTTACACTATTTAAAGTAATACTAAACGTTTATTTTATCATAAAAGTATATTTATAAGATCAGACTGTTACTAAGTGCAATTCACTATACTATTTGCAACGTCAGATATAAATTATATGGCCTTCTGAAATATATTGTCTTATTCTCTCATTTTCTATCGTTAATCCTTGTATCACTTCAGTTCTGAGTACAAAGAGTTTTGTGAATTAATCGCAATTTAAATGATACAAAATATATTTCAAAACACTGTACTAAAGAGAGAATATCATAAAAAAAGTGAATGGAATTCTGTAGAAGTGTACACTAACAAATATTAAGGAATAAGAGAGAGATTTCTCAAATTCACTTGTTCTGTCTACATTTTGAGATCTGCATTTGGTATACCGCATAGGGCGAGTTGTGGTTTCGTAATTAAATCGAGTAAAAATGTTCTTGTTTTCTTAGGGCGTAACAAAAAGTATATCGCGTGCCGCATTTTATCGAACGTAAATGTTTCGCAAACCTTCTCTCCAAACAAAATTTAATTCACCAATATCTCAGACTCATGTGTTACACATGAGAGACTTACAAGATATCTTGGGGATCACAGGGTAACTGGCAGCCGTTGTGATAGCATCTCCGACAGCAGGTGCGCGAGCCGCGCCCATGCCTTGTTCGGCATGTTCAATACATGTTATGCTAAGCGATAATCCTAAAACCAATATTGTCGGATGTTATGCAAACACTCTAGGGACGTATTTGCAAGACAGAACAATCCGCACCTCGCATCGTTAATGTTACACGCATTAATTCACATTGATACAAAATCCCTCCAGACGCCGACGAGATAAAATCCGAGGCGCCTGGGCGACGCCATCGCAGCTGCCACAGCAGAGACCTCCACTCACACACACACACACACACACACACACACACACACACATATATATATATATATATATATATATATATTGTTACGCCTTGAAGTGCGAATTATGAGATGAAAGGATGATGATGATAGGTGAAGGGACAATCACAAATACGACCATGTCTACGCAGGACTCGAACCTGCAGCCTCCTCGGCACAGACGACGGCTGCCGCAACTCAGGCTGTACTTGATGTCTGTGTTGCCAAATTTGTGCTAAGAAAATTCGCCACCAGAAGGATAAAACTCCGCTGTAAAATGAATGAGTCCGTTAATCTAAAGAGTTCACGATATTCCAACACTAAGAACCCGAAGAGTTTTGAGGGACTTTCTGTCGCGAGATTTCGTAAAAGAGCTGCAGTTCACAAGTATTTTTGCAATTATGCCTAAATTCTCGTATGCAACAAGACAAATTACAGTCATCAATATTGCAGTAATCAACAATTACAATTTTTTGTGGAAGAAAAGGTACGATTGATGTTTCAAGAAAAAAACACAATATCTGTCCAGCAAACAACCATTTCTGTTTATTGGGAAGAATTCCGCAAAATCAACGGTGTTTTCGCGAGTCCAGGCACGTTTTTTCGCCAATTGGGTGAATTCCATCGAATATGGAATCCTTGGCTGACGTTGTGTCACTTCCTCGGCTGCCATGAGAGCTTCACTTTCCAGCGAATTCCTCTCAACGGGCATGACTCCAAGTGAGAACGAAGGGGCGAACACACCGCGGGAATGGGGCGCGACCAGTTAAACAAAATGTTCTGTGAACGGCCTTAACCCCGGTTTGCGCGGGTCCGCTATGCACGTAGTCACATACATACAGAGACGGTTTGATAAAAACAGATCAGTGTAGGTAAAAAAAGTTCTTAACTGAATGATAGAGTACTATACCGTAAACGAAAAAAAGCACAATTCATTCCCATGAAAACCTTCTATTTAACGTAAAGCCTCAACATTTGTATTGATATTACAATTAGCGTGTAATTGAAACTGCAAGACAAAACATTCCACACTTCTCTTTGTTAATGTTACACGTATTAATACTCATTGACACAAAGTTCCTCCAGATGCTGGCGAAATACAATTTGAGGTCTCTAGACAGTAGTGAGCCTTTGCTCCCGATCCAGGCTGCAACCAATGGTTCACTTCGTTGGGCAGGCGTGCCAGATTCGTACACCCAAAATCCGCCAACAGAGGTGAAAAATACGCTTTATTTCCTCCAAATGACTGAGTCGATATAAACAAATATGTAAAAGTTTGTTCATATTAGTCACGGCATAAAGTTAAGTTTTGCTTGTTTTATCGCGACTTCTGGCGGTAGTTAATGCTTAGTCGGGCTACTTGCACGATGCAAGCAACTTGAAGTGGAAGCAGACTGACACTGGGACTTGCTTCACGTTTACAAATTGTTCGTAACAAAAAATGTATAAATTATGTTTCATCAAAATTCTTACATTTTTTAGAAGTTGATACAATATATGATTAAATAAAATAAAATCCCCCTAAACGTATTAAATACTATACATTGAGCCGAATTTCCCATAATTCGTTTTCTTCCCGTGAGCATATTCCACTGATAACCGCTCAATTTGGCATTTCTGCCCACTGCTGAGACTCGAGCAGTGCTTTCTCAGGCCGGCAAACAAGAGCAAACGGGTAGCAACGAAACGTGGTATTAAGATAAAAAGGTACTAAGAGTGTGGTTTAGGCAGGAACATTAGCTACATAACCACAATGGCTACCAGATACGAACAGAACACGATGTTGTCTGACCCTGCCATCGTTGTCGATATAAAACAGCTCGGTGGGTGAAAGTGCTCAATGGTGGAAAATTTCATCCAACATACTTATCCACGTTGGGTAACATCCAATGTACTTATAGAAAATAAAATTTTAAAAAATTCTGCAATTAATATTTGAAACACATTTTCTATAAAGGTTTATTCAGTATTATAGATATGTACTTGGAACAATTTTCAACACTTCATTAAAAACTTGTGAAGTAATTATGCAGTCTTCCTTGGTAGCTTAATTCTCGCTTTCCGTGATAGTCCCAAAAATATTATAAATACTTTTACTCTTGAGAAAACAACATAAAGTTGTTCAAACAGCATGAGGCAAGTTTTGTTAAATAGTTCATTCGTGTGCTTGGGTACATTTTCCAAATTTCTTTCGGATAACAAAAGCCAATGACCTATAGAAATCTCCAAACGCTTACTAGCCCATAATATATATTTTTCTTCAAGGTCCTCCTACCCTCCGTGACTTGTTCTATATGTCTCCTTCGAACTCAACTACCTAAACGTATTTTAACATAACAGTATAATATACCCGTGTCAATACAAAGTGCTCTTATTTACCTTTATTACCGCACAGAGGGAGATTGCCCGTGCAATTCAATCGCATAGATTATCAAGCAATTAGTTTAATTTCACATACAGTTACAAAAATCTGCATGTATCTGAATAGGTGGGGTAGTGTCGAGAAGTGCCGAACCAGCAAAAATGTAATAGATTACCCACGACGTTCATCCTAGGCATCTGGGCACCTAGACATCCTTCTATCCAGGCATCTGGCTTGAAAATTTTCAGTTTTAAAGCCCTTGAACTCTTTGTTTGGGAGTCCTACAACTTTACACATTTCAACAACGTAGCCCGAGTGTTGCGGGTTGCATTTCACATGCTGTTTTAAAAACAAATCCTTCATAGTTTTAAAGTTAACGTGCAATTTGTCAAGTCTCCGTGAAATTATCGTTCTTTAAAAAACCTCATTTGTAGATATTTTTTGCGTGTGAGATCAGCAAAACTCATCTATACCACTGAAATAATATAGGAAAGTATTGGATATGCAATCCGCCTCTTGCAGCTTTAACGACACGCTGATTAATTATATACATTGAAAAAAATATTCCGTGAGACACTGGCGAGATAAAATGTGAGATCCATGAATGGTACGTCGCCATTGTTGCCTCTGCCGCCGCCGCGACGCGCCATCCCCGCCCCGGCTCCGTGATCCCGACTCGGGCTGCAGCTGACGTTTCGTCGCTTCCTCGGCTGCGAGGAGAACTCTGTTTTCCCGCGCTGGGCACGACTCCAAGCGAGAGCGAAGTGGCAACAACGCGCAGCTCAACAGCGGAAAGGGCGCGACCCATGACACAAGGATTCCGTGAACGAATTTCATTCTGGTTCGGGCGGGGTCAGATACGTCATTTGCTTAATGGCTGCAATGGCTGCTTGATATGAACAGAATCATTTTAGTGAAGCTGCGCAATGACGTAGGATTGTAATAAACACAAAAATCAATAACCATAGTTAAAGTGTAGTGAAGAAAAAGTCCATAAATGAAATGAATGAAAACAATGCTTAAAATGTGATGAAAAATGACGAATAAATGAATAGTGAAATGCCATCTAAGTGTCCTAGTAAAATGGCACGATGGGATATTTGCAAACGGTTTAGGAGTAGATGACAACACGAACGCTGCTGTTTCAGTTAAACGCCGCCTAGCCCGTCCTTAGAAGATAAACCGAGGAATTTCTTATAAGAACCAAGCTAGTCCAAAATTTCATATTTGAGATAATTCACTATGTTATTACCTACAGCTGGCGCTATCTGCTGGGACATTTCCTTTTGGCAAGTGCCAAACATTGACAGATATAAAGTGATGGAAAAACGTAAATGCATTTCTGTGCACGTTTACGCTATAAAGGTTTTGGTGCCTTCTAAAAAATCTCGAATTTGAAATAGTTTCGTTCTTGTAAGAACCACTTCAATTAATAAATGATTCAAATGTCTTGAGTTTTTGTATTATAAGGCAAATAATATTTTTAAATGCCATAAAATGTTACTGTAAATCTAAGTTAGACTGAAATATTGAATCAATATGAAATATTATTTCCAATCTTCTTAAATATATATTTAACTTGCTACATAATGTTGCCTTAATTAAAATTGTAGTTGCTTTGAAAACAACTTTATGTATTTTCCTTTGCTTTTTCTCTGCTTTTCAACTTTTCATTGTTAGACCTAAACATACTTACATACATGTTTACGTCAGTACACGAAAAACTGTGACCGTTTTATGACCGAAATTTAAATTTGAAAACATAAAATCATAATTTACGTATGTTAGGGCAAAACTGTCATCTTTTCACTAAATATCATTTGCTTGAATGATGAAGAATGTTGCTTGAAATAAGCTTAAAAGAAATAATTATCGGCTAAATTTAATTTGAACAGCAGAATAAATAGTTTTCTAATAACCATAATTTTATCTTCTAAGGGCGAAATCTAACTACGTTTGAAAGTATTACAAAGTAAATTCATGCGAGATTAAAACGAAAATAGAGTATCAATAATCACGGGTAGTGACTTTTGGCCCACTCGATATTTTAACAAAGCAAGGCATGAAAGAAATGAAGTATGAAAGAAATTTTCAACACACGAAAAAACTTTAAAACAGTTTACAGCGTCAGTGACGACACATTCTCACTTGTTTAAAGGTATTGAAGTTGCTCGACTCGTTCATTTTTGGTGTCGAAAGTTATAAAAACAAACATTTTTTGAAACACTAGAATACTCGTATACTAAATAGAGTGGCTGTACCTATAGCTTCAGCGCTCTTGGTGGAGGCTCGCCGAACTAGTGACCGTCATGTCATGTCAAGTCAAAACATACGAGTGGCGGTGTAATAGTCCGTAACCAGCGCCAAACGTAATACTAGAATACTTTGTTTCTCAGAGGGTGCTGGTTTTACTGGGGAAAAATGCTTCAATTTGCTTCAAAGATGGTGGCACTTCAGCCACTCTGTGTAGTCTATTCTAGCTCGTTTGTTATACCCAAGTTCGCGGGTATAATCCGATCGAAAGTGTGGATTTTTAAGGGAGAAAAATCCATCGTACACCTTCGTTGGAAGGGAAACTAAAGTCGATAGGACCTTGTTGTAGAATTACAGAATCATCAAGCTTAAAGAAGCCTCTGAGCAATATTAAAAATTGTTAGTTTCGTCGCCCGAGTGAAATTTGCGTCAGTAGGAAGAGCAGGTTTTATTGCCTGAGCCTCGCCACGGAAAATAAGGCATTAATTGAATTGAGTTGAAAAACAAGAATTCTTACAGAATACCCTAGAGGTTCCAGATTAACCATTGTGCCAATCGTTTTAAAATGTGGAGAGAAATCTAATGTGCAATTGATAGGTAGGTGCCGTAAGACACCCAAAACGCAATTCAGTAACTTAAAAAACATGTTTGAAATTGTCTGGATGGTTTCACAAAACATTATAATACTTTTCCTGTCAGGAGACTGAGAATGACAGTTCATTACTCAACTCTGATGTATCCCGATTAGTTGACGGCAAGATGTCTAACCGTGAGGGGTGAAGAGACACACAAACGGTACTTTTTTTTTTATTTATTTATTTTATTTGCAATTTGTTCATCTGAACAATAGGCAAATCATTTAGCAAAGTTACAATGGCATGTGAAGGAACTGGGCATTCTCAGTCCTTCGTGAATTCATTTTCAGTAATGATCAAATAAATGGTATAAATCACAAATATAACATAGGACAAATATGACCAAGACAGAAAAACAACAGACAATATATAAATACACTGGCAATCATGAACGTAATTATGTTTATCCATATATATATATATATATATATATATATATATATATATATATATATATATATATATATATACATATATATACATACATACACATACATATATATACACACACATATACATACATATATACATACACACATACATACACATACACATATATATATATATATATATACATATATATATATATATATATATATATAAATTTAAGCTGTTTTGCTTAGTTACAGTGCAATTACTATAACAGTACAATATACATTTTGTTTATTAGTGATCGAACCTATTTAAGAGGTCCAGGGGATGAAATCTGCACAATCTTCTTAATTCTTGACTATTGTCTAGTAAGTTTAATGCAAGGTAATTTGGATGGTTTTCTAATCGCTTATAATATCTTTGGAATCTGAATTGGACTTCTTGGTTTATTGTAGGTATGTGTAAGTCATTGTGTAGTGTTGTATTTGAAACAAACCACGGGGCATTGGCAAGCAATCTTAGAGTTTTTGATTGGAATCGTTGCAGTATTTCTAGGTTTGAGTTAGCCGCAGTGCCCCAAAGTTCTATTCCGTAGGTCCAAACAGGTTTTATTGTTGATTTATAAATCAGTACTTTATTAGCCAATGAAAGAGACGATTGTTTGCTTAGAAGCCAATAATATTGCTTGATTTTAATTTCGAGAGCTGTTCTTTTCTTTCTGATGTGTGTCTTCCAAGTCATTTTTTGATCTAAATGTAGACCAAGGTATTTTACACAATCTGCCTGTGGTATATCCTTGTTGCTGATTTTAATTGGAGGACATCTATTTGGTCTAAGTGCAAACGTTACATGGACAGATTTACTTTCATTAGTTTGTATACGCCACTTTGTGAACCATTCCTGCAGCACAGTGAGGTATTCTTGAAGATTTTCTGATGCTTCGATGGCATTTTCATGAGAAGTTAAAAATGCTGTGTCGTCAGCAAACATGGCTGACGTGATGTCCGTTGAAACAGGTAGGTCGGCCGTGTATAGTAGATACAGTAGTGGACCGAGAACACTACCTTGCGGTACTCCAGCTGCAACAGGATAGAATGATGATGTTTCTTCCTTAAATTTTATTTGAAAACGTCTTTCAGTAAGATAGGAGCGAAGTAGTGCAAAAAACGGGTGGGGTAACATATTTTTGATTTTATATAAGAGTCCTGAGTGCCACACCTTGTCAAAAGCTTGGACTACATCCAAAAAGACACCAGAACAATAAAGTTTCTTCTCCAGCGCTTCATTAATGACTTTTACTACTCTGTGGATTTGTTCGGTAGGGGCATGTTTCAACCTAAAGCCGAATTGGTAGTCTGGAATGATGTTGTTTTCTGCTATGATTGGAAGTATCCGCTTGAGGAGAAGCTTTTCGAAGATTTTTGACAAGATTGGTAATAAGCTTATCGGTCTATACGAGGATACTTCGGAAACAGGTTTCCCCGGTTTTGGTATGACAATAATTTGACTGTATTTCCATTGAGAGGGAAAATGTCCAATTCTGATGATGGCGTTGAAAATTGAGGTTACCAATGCTAGTGCTTTTTTTGGCAGGTTTCTTAGAACAATGCCGGTGATGAGATCGTAGCCAGGTGCTTTATGAGGATTAATTTGTTTTATTGCATATGAAACTTCGGTTGTCTTGAAATGCTTTATTGGTAAAGACATTTGATATGGTGCATTAATGAACTGAATAATATTTCTTTCTTGTTCTTCTTCATCTGATGGGAATGGTTGGAAAACGTTTGCAAAATGTTCCGCAAATACTGTTGCTTTTTCGTGGTTGGTTCTAGCCCATTTTCCATGTTTATCACGTATAGGCGGCACAGGTTTGATTGGTCGTTTAATGCGTTTGGTGGCTTTCCATAGGGAGTAGTCGTTGTCTTTGGTTGGTGATAGACTTTCAAGATACTCCTTGGTTTTATTTTCATGTAGGTCTTGAAGAAATCTTTTAAGATCCTGCGCTGCCCTGTTGAAGTTTCGTTTATCATTTGGATCATGCGTGGTTTGCCAAACTTTCTTAAGTCTCCTCTTATTTCTTTTCATTTCGTCAACTATTTTGGGGTATTTGTGAGAAGCTGTTCCGTACGTTTCTGGTGTAGCGTACCATGCTGCTTGTTGGATACTAGTAGTTAAAAATTCAACTGCTTCATCTATATCAAATTCACTTTTTAGAGGAACGTTTGCAGTAATATTTACATTAAGCCATGTTTGAAAGTCACTCCAATTCGTTTTTTTATTGGAAATACTAGGTTTAGAATTATTTTCTATTATATGAGAGCTAATAGTTAATATTACTGGAGAGTGATCGGATGACAATTCGAGAGAATTTTCAATTGATGTAAAGCTCTGATTTGTTCCTTTCATGATAAAGAAATCAAGTAAGTCCGGCAGCTTATTACAGTCGGTTGGCCAGTACGTTGGCTCTCCTGTCGATAGCGGTTCTGCGTTGAGTGACGTGACTACGTTGAGTAGTGTGTTTCCTCGTAAAGTCGACAGTCTTGACCCCCACTGCGAATGTTTTGAGTTGTAATCACCTCCAGAGATGAACCTTGCACCCAACGTATCGAAATATTCTCTATACATTTCTTCCGTTATTTTATGCTTTGGAGGGCTATAGACAGCTGATACTGTCAATGAACCGAAACTGTCATAAACTAGTACAGATGTGGCTTGCAGGTAATCATTTTCAAAATTTGATTTCAAAGAATGCTGTATGTTTCTTCTTATTATTATCGCCGTACCTCCATGGGCTGTGCCATCTGGGTGTTTTGTATCATATATTTCATAGTTAGGTAGTTTAAAGAAACTTTTTTCCGTGAAATGAGTTTCTGAGATGAGCATTATGTCAATTTTTTCGTCTTGTAGAAAATTGTTAATTTCTCTGCAATGTTGCGCTAGTCCATTGGCATTCCATACACCAATACGAAATGTCTTCATAATTTGCTTATTACTTTGGTCATGAGGCTTATCAGGTTGGAGATTTGATCACTTTGCTTGGTTAGTATTGATTCAAATTTTTGAAAAGTTTCTTGAACAGTTGATATTAGTTGTGCAATTTCAATATTACTATTATCATTTATGACTTGATGTGATGGAGGGTACTTGGCTACGTGGGCCCAAGTGCGGTGTTGCATTTCGCTAGGTACGTTACTATTTAAAAGTTTGTTGCTTCGATGGTGTGAGTGAGAAAGATACGAATTTTGTGTATTCTGGGGATATTTACTTTGTCTTATTTCTTGGTAGACTTCGCATCCCTTGTAGTTTGCTGGGTGGTTTTGCTCACATAGAGCACATTTAGGTGGGTCTTCTTTTCGCTTTTTACAGACTTCGGTCGGATGATTTTCTCCACATTTCACACAGCGATGTTTTCGATGGCAGTATGTCCTTGTATGTCCATATTCTTGACATCTTTTGCATTGTACGATTTCTTTCTTCTTTCGAGGTGCTTCTATTTTGATTTTGCAGTTCAGTAAACTATCTATGTTATAAATATCTTTATTATTTTTGCTAGGTTGTAGATCTATGAAGAAGAGAGGGAGTGGCGCTTTTGTTTGTCTGTGTTGAATATTATAAATTTGGCGAACCTTGTGGCCGTAACTTTCAATTTCATCTTGCAGTTCCTTAACATCTGCATTTGCATGAATTTGTTTAAGTACAACCCTAAAAGAACGCTCTTCTTTGAGCTGATATTGTAGCGAAACCGATTTCGTCATACTTTTCGAAACGAAATTCATGCTGGAAAAATTAAATATAACAAACTCGGACCACCCAGAA
This sequence comes from Gryllus longicercus, assembly GCA_038098605.1. Classification (NCBI taxonomy): domain Eukaryota; kingdom Metazoa; phylum Arthropoda; class Insecta; order Orthoptera; family Gryllidae; genus Gryllus; species Gryllus longicercus. The sequence continues at coordinate 243,819 of JAZDUA010001034.1, forward strand.
TTCTACCGGGAGTTTAAACAGATTGCAATGCTCGCGTAGTCTCACTTATCGCGGGGGCCATTACCGCCTCCTCCCCATTAAGCCGGCCGTTTTGAGGACTGCTGTTGACAGATACTGTACACGTGCACGCGGCCAGCTGCAGATTTCGAGACCACCCACTTTCGGGGGAGCCCAGAGCAATACTTCCGTCATCGAACGCGCCCCCTACGCAAGCGAGGGCTAGATTTCTAGAAGGATCGAGAACAGCCCGCATGCTCGCAGCCTGCACAAAGGGTGGAAGTTTCCTTCGCTTCTCACGCTGCGATTGGGTTAGAATGTTTCACTGCGACACAACTCCTGACCAATAGCGACACTGCTATCAAAGGGAATTAGGACACGTAAGAAATTGGGGTGGGGAGAAGAGCTAACCTGGTGCGATTTCAACGGAGAGAACGGCAGAAGGGATTTGATTTTTAGGCAGAACAGTCGGGGCAGAAGTTTCTCTTGGGGGGGGGGGGATATTATTCGGTTAGAGGCAAGTTCACCTCTACCGGACTTCAATTCTTTTCGACGCAGAAATTACCAGATTTGATTTGAGTTTTGGGATAACGGGAGTCGGGAGAGAATTACTTCTCTGGGAGGAAATTATTCGTCGAGGAGAGGCCAGTTTGTCTCTGAAAGATTTAGAAAGATTTCGGGAGGAGCGAGAGCTACTAGCTGACAACAATTGAGAAAATTACTTCTCGGGGGTGGGATTTATTCGTCGGGGAGAGGCAAGTAGACCTCTGTGGCGTTTAAAAAGGGGTAGAGAAAAAATTATTTCTCTGGGGTGGGAATTATTTGTCGCTAGACTTTCCGAAGTGATGTTATAAAAATTAAAGAGACATTAGGCTGATTACTACGTTCCGGAGATAGAAATCGCCCGACTTCTACCAGTTTCTACCAGTATCAACCAGTATCAACTAGTATCAACCAGTATCAACCAGTTCTGCCAGAATCTTCTAGACGCCGCTGCAAGAATCTTCAAGAACTTCTAGTCGCCTAGACATCGCGGGCAGTTCGCCCGGGACATCGCCTCCCCTGGTTGAATGACCGGAGGACCGCTCATCTGACGCCACGCGCCAAGAGGGGTGAGGGACGTCCGCGGTCGCCCCCTCGCCCAAGGCCGCCGCCCTCTTCCCAGTTGCCGGTCGAGTGCCTGCCTGGGTACACAAAGGACCCTGCGAGGTTGATGACCTGACGGGTATTCATCTACAAAACTTATGTAACGCAGTAATGTGCTTGGGCACGTCAAATTATCATTCTGTAACGCTTGTAAATATTATTTGTAATAAGTTGACCTTCTTCCTAGTTATAAGTTTTTTTTCTATAATTACTAACATGCCTAATTTTCTTTTCTCTATAATTTTTTCTTTTCCATTGTTAGTTTATAATTTAAATTTCTCTGGTGCATTTTTTTTATTATCATTCATGCCCAGAAATAAATTGAATCATTTTACCAGTGAACAAGTGTTTATTTAATTTGTGTTCCTATTGTACTGTGTAACAGTTCCTTCCATCACCGATCTGAGCTAGTGGCAGGGCGGCCAACCGATTCCACAGGTAATCGGTTCGGTTACAATATGTATGAAATTGCAATTTTTTATTTTCAAAATGTTTTATGAGCTTTCTATATGCTTCAACTGTACTTAATATGACTTTGACACTGTCACTGTTCAGTAATTTATAGCTGTATTCCTCTTTTTTTAATACTTCTTCAATGCATTTTTTTAAGATATTCACGTCTTTTATTCCTGGTAGAAAAATGGGTGGAATTTTATTACCATTGGTTCGTTCGTTGGATTCAGATTTTTCTATTGTGTTGTTTTCTGGTTCTGTAGAAGAAAGAAGTTCGAATTTGTTGTAATTTGTAATACTTTCAGTAACTGGTATTTTCTTTAGAGCTCTTTGTGAAGGTTCACTAATTTTTCGTTTCCGCCGTCTCGGGACGACTTCTTGCCACTCCAGAGTGTTATCGCACATACCTTCAACAGATGACATTGTTGATACGTCTGTTGTACTACTGCTTTGTTGTGCTAATCTATCGGTCTTCTGACAATCCGTATCTGCACTGCTTGTTGATAGCGGTAACTGTGGTTGCTGCGTCAGGAGTTGCTGTAGTTGATTTAGTTGCAGAGGCGGTTGTGGAGGCACATGATATTGAGTTAGAAGTTGAGAGAGTTGTATTTCTATTATTTGTTGCTGATGTTGGTGGTGTTGTAGTTGTTGCTGAAGACGTTCTTGCTGTTGACGTATTGCTTGATCTGGGATGGGTTGCACAGATTCACTGTTAAACGAGTTTTCACCACCATTTTCACTATATGTAGCGTCCATTGCGCTTCGAATTAGTTGCCCCGTAACGGAGCAACTACTTGTGGCCATTCACTAGTCTAAAAATGATTTATTGGTTTTTACTACAACTAAAATAACACTTTTCCTGAACGTGGCACTGTTCACACCGCTCACACGAACGACACTGGCACTGAGTGTTATCGCACTGCTCGGTGCTGATTCACCACTCCAAACGGTACTTGACCACTTCTTCCTCCTAGGTCTCATTCCCTACAGCCGGTTACCCTTTCGTTCCAATGGGACGAATATTCGACCAAACGTTAGGCACCAACACACTCGCGGGCTCCTCTCATCTGGGACCAGCAAAACCGGCGACAACACATACAGAGACAAGTTACCCACAATCATGCCCAAGGCGGATCTCGAAACCACGACTCTTCGGACCGAACCGCTGAGACGATACAAGCTCGTAGCCGCCTCGGCCATCCCGCTATATTGGCTGCTTAATACGGATAAGCATTAACCAATTGTGAGATTGCAACCGGATTGAGAATTACTGAATGTATTACCGTTGCTAGAGATAGAGCCTTAAGCAGAACAGCCACCGCACGGGTGGTTACTGCACCGCACGGGGGCGCGTGGGTGCGATGCGAGAATCGCCCCGGCGTGCGCATTGTGAACTGGCGCCGTTCGAGAACCGAATTGCGTCAGGAGCGCTCGTCTGCCGCCTCACCCTCCTTCGTTTGCATGGACCCGTTTCAAAAGGCGTCATTACGCCTGTACATCTACGTGTACACAGCTCTCCTCGCCTCGCCCCCGCGCTCTGCCTCGCGCGCAACGTTCGCGCCAGGTCCCCGTCCCCAGCCCCGCCGCCGCTCCGACTCGCCTCCATCCCTGCGTTCGCGTTCCCGCTTACGCCCACCCCGTCGCGCCGCCCCGGCCTACTGACTTCGCGCCGCACACCATTTATTTGCACCCCTGGCAACCTGTTTGTCGCCGCCCTCGTCTCCAAAGCCTCTCTGCCACCCTTTACCTCCACCGTCCTCACCTCGGCAGCCCTCACTTCCTCTGTCCTCACTTCCTCTGTCCTCACTTCCACTGTCCTCACTTCCACTGTCCTCACTTCCACTGTCCTCACTTCCACTGTCCTCACTTCCACTGTCCTCACTTTCACTGTCCTCACTTTCACTGTCCTCACTTCCTCTGTCCTCACTTCCTCTGTCCTCACTTCCTCTGTCCTCACTTCCTCTGTCCTCACTTCCTCTGTCCTCACTTCCTCTGTCCTCACTTCCTCTGTCCTCACTTCCTCTGTCCTCACTTCCTCTGTCCTCACTTCCACTGTCCTCACTTCCTCTGTCCTCAATTCCTCTGTCCTCAATTCCTCTGTCCTCACTTCCTCTGTCCTCACTTCCTCTGTCCTCACTTCCTCTGTCCTCACTTCCTCCGTTCGTAATTCCATCGCCCTCACCTTCGTCGCCGACAACTCCGCCGCCCTCACCTCCATCACCCACCCACCCTACCACCCGCTCGCACACCACCACTCGGTCGTTCACCATCACCCACTCGCACGCCATCACCCACTCTCACACCACCACCCATTCTCACACTATCAACCACTCTCATACCATCACCCAATCTCACACCTCCATCACACACTCTCACACCTCCACCACTAACACGCCCACCACACACTCTCATACCTCCACCACCCACTCTCAAACCTTTACCACATACTCTCACACCTTCACCACTCACTCTCACACCTTCACCACCCACTCTCCCACACCCCTACCCCCACCACCAACACCCACTACCCATACCCCACCCCCACTTGCCTCGCGCGCAACGTTCGCGCCAGGTCCCCGTCCCCAGCCCCGCCGCCGCTCCGACTCGCCTCCATCCCTGCGTTCGCGTTCCCGCTTACGCCCACCCCGTCGCGCCGCCCCGGCCTACTGACTTCGCGCCGCACACCATTTATTTGCACCCCTGGCAACCTGTTTGTCGCCGCCCTCGTCTCCAAAGCCTCTCTGCCACCCTTTACCTCCACCGTCCTCACCTCGGCAGCCCTCACTTCCTCTGTCCTCACTTCCTCTGTCCTCACTTCCACTGTCCTCACTTCCACTGTCCTCACTTCCACTGTCCTCACTTCCACTGTCTTCACTTTCACTCTCCTCACTTTCACTGTCCTCACTTTCACTGTCCTCACTTCCTCTGTCCTCACTTCCTCTGTCCTCACTTCCTCTGTCCTCACTTCCTCTGTCCTCACTTCCTCTGTCCTCACTTCCTCTGTCCTCACTTCCTCTGTCCTCACTTCCTCTGTCCTCACTTCCTCTGTCCTCACTTCCTCTGTCCTCACTTCCTCTGTCCTCACTTCCTCTGTCCTCACTTCCTCTGTCCTCACTTCCTCTGTCCTCACTTCCTCTGTCCTCACTTCCTCTGTCCTCACTTCCTCTGTCCTCACTTCCTCTGTTCTCACTTCCTCTGTCCTCACTTCCTCCGTTCGTAATTCCATCGCCCTCACCTTCGTCGCCGACAACTCCGCCGCCCTCACCTCCATCACCCACCCACCCTACCACCCGCTCGCACACCACCACTCGGTCGTTCACCATCACCCACTCGCACGCCATCACCCACTCTCACACCACCACCCATTCTCACACTATCAACCACTCTCATACCATCACCCAATCTCACACCTCCATCACACACTCTCACACCTCCACCACTAACACGCCCACCACACACTCTCATACCTCCACCACCCACTCTCAAACCTTTACCACATACTCTCACACCTTCACCACTCACTCTCACACCTTCACCACCCACTCTCCCACACCCCTACCCCCACCACCAACACCCACTACCCATACCCCCACCCCCACCACCACCACCACCAAAACCATCACCCCCAACTCTCACACTTCCACTACCTATTCTCACACCTCCACCATCCATTGTCACACCACCACCCATACCTCTACCATCCACACCCCCAACACAACCCACACCCCTCCACCATCCACACCTCCAGCATCCACACTACCACCCACACCTCCACCAACCACACCACCAAAGGTTCTACCTAACCAAAGGTTCTACCTTCGTTGCTGGAGCAGGCGGGAAGTGCCTATTTAGTCGCTGTGCGTTTTCGGAGCGCGAAGCGCACGCGAGCTATTCGTCATGCAGACGCCACCGAGCGAGATATTCTCAGGGGTTATTGGATTTGCCGCAAATGTTCCCTTTGGGTACTTCGGGGTCTCTATTTGCAATTCCAGGCGGGGAAAACAAATCTTGATTACGTCGTAACTATCCATGCAATTTTTAAAGGGCCGCCTGTTTTATAACACGCAATTCGCCGCTGGGGGAAGACGCAGCTGCGGGCGAGTTGAAGCAACCGCGTAAAGAGTAAGCAGAAGAGAAGCCGATAATGGCGAAGAAGGTAAAGGCGGTAGGAGGAGCAACACATGCCAGTGAAGACAATGAAAACAAGAGGGTCACGTGAAACAAAATAGTATGACGGGAACAGGAGAGAGTTATGTGTGGGAAAAGAATAATTATGTTTGTCATAACTGGAAAATTTAGTTTATGAAATAAAAAAATATATTAGCAAAAGAAATATAAAAAGGAAATAGTTCCTGGTACAGGCATCTTCTCTCCCTTATCGCCCCCTGTCCTTGGAAACATTTGTGTAAACGTATAAAATTAAAAATATTTTATAGTTGTTGAAGAGTAAATATGAGTAATACTCAAATGCACCAAGCACTACAATGAATGAATATAACATCAGAAATGTGATTATTTAAATATATTCGTAAATTGTCAGTAAAATTTACTTGTGACATATTTTGTAATTAATTTAATGTCCACCATGAGGAAACAAATATAAAATATTGGAGCATGTATGAAAATAGTGTTAGAAACGTGAATATGAAACACAAGTATTACCGTGCCAATCCCCCAAGTTGTCCGTGCCGCGCGACGGCAAAGCGACGGGCGTGAAAACAATCGCAAATGAGCGGTCACGCGAATTCCCAGCAGCGAGTGAAGCAGCCAACAAGCCACGAAGCTCCGAGGGGCGGACTGCGGCCACCGGTCACGCGCGTCTGTCCGCCGGGTTGCATCGGCGGGCGCCGCAGGGGCGCGCGCCCGACCCCTCCGCAGCCGCAGGGCCGGGATCTTGCGCGCCGCTGCGGTCGCCCGCCTGTTTACGTGTCCTGTTCTTTCATTTGTTTTGCGCGTGTCCCGGCGGTAAAGCAAATATGTTTTTCGTGTTTGTTTTTCTCCTTGGCTTGGGTGTCCTCTTTAAATCCAAAAAATGACTCCCCCTGCCAGACCGCCAGCGTGATACTGAATGTTTAATACAGTTATTACGTCCGTGGTGGTAGGTAGACGTGCGCAGGGTACATACTGCAAGTTTGCTATTTCCTGATTGACGATAAAATTTATGACGCAATGGTTTACTTTCGGCCGTGTCCTGGTGTGCCCATTAAAGGTGAAACTCGTAATTCTGCCAAATAAAAATGACGGTGGAGTAAAAATTGTTGAAGCAAATGGTTTCGGAATTTTATGGTAAATAGATGATTTATTGTTTTTGTTGGTACGATCCCACCGCGTGCTATCGGTAAACGTATTTATCATCTACACGCCAAAGCAAATCGCGGCAATTGACAAATTCCAAGCGGTATTTTTCTTCCGTTTCGAGTGGTCCTAAGGTAAATCTGCCAGCTCCACAAAGGCGCGGCTCTGAATCTTCTGATAATGTCGTCACAAGTTCCTTTCCCTCATTTTTATTCATGTTTCTGAGAAATATGAGAGGAAGGTAGTAAAATACACCTTCCGTCTTGTTGCTTTAGGATCAAAGCGCGAGGTCATAAAAAGAAGGGAAGAAGCGCGCGTGGGCAGGAGACAAAAGCAGCCCGGCGGCACTCGCCCACTTTCCTCCGCCCCCCGCCCTTTTTCAACCCCTTCCAACCCTCCAGCTCCGTTCCCCCTCTCCCCACACAGCTTCCGTCTGTTGCCTCTCCATCCCCTCCACTTCCTGCCCACCCCTTCCCACCCCGCCCTGCCCGTCCAACGCCACCCAGCCCCACACCACCACTTCCCGCCTGGCTCTCAACCCTCCAGCTCCGTTCCGCCCGTCCCATCTCCACCTCCTCCTCTTCCTGCCCACCTCTCCCCACTTTGCAACGCCTGTCCAACGCCACCCAACCCCACCCCTTCCCTCCCCGTCTGAATCTCAACCCTCCAGCTCCGTTCCCTCCTCTCTCCACACCGCTTCCAGACCCGTCCCTCCTCTCTCCATTTCCTTTTCCTGCCCTCCTCTCCCCTTCCCACCCGTCCGAGCCCACCCGACGCACCCAGCCCTATCCCACCCTGCCTTGCTCTTAGCTCCACCCAACCCGCGCATGTCCACTCTTTCCGCCGCACCCCAGCCCACACCGCCCCACCCCACATTCCCCGCTCCGCTTCGCCTTGCTCTCAGTTCCACCCAACTCGCGTAAGCTCGCTCTTTCCCCCTACCCCACCCACCCCGCCCTTTCCCGCGCGGCACCGTCTGCCGTCTCCCCCCACGCGCTGCGCGCCAGAGCCGGACCGCGTCGGCGGCGGCCGTTACGTCCGCCCCGGTGGTTATATGTTTCCGTCCCGGGCACTCGCGGCATAAGGCCGGCCAGCCGGTCTCAATCCCACGGCCCCCGTGTCTCGCATCGCAGCCGAGCCGCGCTCCGCTCAGTGCTGCGGCGGCGGCGGTGGGCAGGCGCCGCGCCGCCCGCGTCGCGCCGCCGCGCAACAAACTTACGAGCGCCTCGCGCCCCGAATTAGACGCCGTCGTTGCCCCGGCCCCGAATCCTTTTTCGCTCTTCATTTGGTCGGCATTAGGGAAATACGCTCGCGGATCGGGCGGAGTGCTTACGGCTGAGATGGCGCTTTGATCCGCGGACCTGCCTTTGATCTCGCCGACTGTAACGTCGTTCGACTCGGACCGCTTTCATAAAGCGCTCGCGGCGGCGGAGGCAAAGGCGGGGGCGGAGGTGGAGGCGTGCGGCCGGGCGGCGTGCGCGAGGCGCCGTCTCTAGGGTTACCTGCCCTCGCCGCGCGGGGCCGGCCTGGGCGATGACGCCCCAGCCACTCGCCGGTTCGGGAAAGTGCCGCTCGCTCTGCTTCATTGGGCCTCGCAACTGGCCCTGGACCTGCCTACCCAGGAGTGCTCTTACACTGCGTTTTAGTCCTATCCACAGGCTGATTTTAGCTCAAAGCCATCATTGCCGCTGTATCTGGAGATATTCTGACCGGGAGGCCCTAGGGTTCGAGTCCCGACGATTGCGGGTTTTTGACTCTAGCTTAGGTCGAATTTAGCTGCAGGGGAATTCTAACGGCCGACTGCTCTGATCGGTAATTTTTCGTGATTCCTCGTCACCGTACCAGGCAAATGCCGGAGCAGAACCCTAACTAACTGGTCCGGACCGCGCGCGAACTATCCTTCCTCTATTTTGTTCTATCTTCACTTCTTACTCGCACACATGTACTCTCATATGCTCTACACTATCACACATGTCGAGTGACCATTCGGGATCTTAGAGCTTGTCCCGCCTGGGCGGAGTAATTACGGGGAGATACATGGAGGTAAAAATTCCCCGCCTAGCGGTATGTAGATCGGCGTCAGATCTCATCCTCCAGTGGAAGTCAACACCATCACCTCTAGGCATTAACAGACTACTAGTGACAATAGCTTCTCAACTAATGATCATAGCATCCCGACTAATGATCATAGCTGTTGTCGTTCCGGCAAACATCAACCAATCTATCAATCCCATCTTGCTGAAAAGTCGTACTCGTATTTCATTCTCGGTGTTTCACAATTTTTTTTCCAGCACCACCTGCGTCGTCATCATCATCATCTAGAAGGTTGCGCGTCTCCCAAATGTCTGCGCGTTTGCTTCCATATTTGCGGCTGCCTAAATGTCGCGCTCGTATACCTCTCAAGAATTCTATGATTTCCACCAGCACTACTTAAATGCTACTTTCACGCTGTACCAGAAATATCTGTGCCCTTGCTTCCAGCTTGATAACAACACAAATACCGCCCTTGTTTATTTTCTGATAACTCTCGCTAACATCTGCGGGGCGCACTCCCAAGTGATAATTTCAGAATCACCCGGACATTAAACCCACGTTCTCAGATATTTTACTCCCACTTGAACTCTATGCAAACGTCTTTGTATCATTTCCCAGAAAGTTACGTTTCTCTAACATGTCAGCTTTCTTGTCCCATCGCGGCACCTCCCCAAACGGAAACTTACAGCGATTTCGCGCACATTTCACCCCGCCATTACATAAGAGACTTCAAAATGTGTGTCTTCCACCTTGAGCATTACGCGAACGTTCCGTATGAATTACTTCCCAGAAAATTACGTCCCTCCCACCAGCACCATCTGCATTCCTGCATCATCGCGGTACCACGCCACATTCGACATGTCTGTGGTTTTGCGCTCGTTTCGGAGAACTTTCCACAAGTCGCACGTGCATCCTATACCAAAATCGCCCGCACAACCTACGTGCCGCCCCCCCCCCCTCAGCTTTCCGCCGGAGATGTCGGTGCTTTTCCACGCCTCTCCGCTTCCGCGAGCTGCTTTTCTGCCGCCGCTTCTTCTCAGTCTTCCGAGCCAAACGCGCTCGCCGCGCGCGAAGTTGTACAGCGAGGAAACAGGAGCCGACGCGTTGAAAACGAGTTCCTCGCCGCGCCCCGCCACACCCCGCCCAGCCCCGCCACGCCCCCAACGCCTCCGCCGCGGGCCCCGCCCTCTTCGTCGCCTTCACGTCTCCGCCCCCGTGAATTACGACAATCATTACCGCCCCCGGGCTCGCGAAATTGGTAAGAAAAGAACAAACTCCGTCCCAGCTTACGTGCGTCTTTGTGTCTAGTGAAGCTTTTTACGGGCGAATTTTTTTTAAATTGCCGCCAAGTTTAATGGTGTGCCGTTTCGACTTTAAGATATTTTTTTTCCTGATGACCAGAATGCTGTATTTAAATTTGTAAGAAGTCCCAGACTTTTAAAGTTCCCGAGCAGAAGTCGCGCTTTCCGATTTTAAGTGACAGTGCGGTGGAGCGCAACCTTCCTGTAATTTTTTAGAATTAGTCCGCCGGGAAGTAATTTCGAACTCTAAAGTCTATGTAATTGAGTAGTCAATAAGACGAGGGTCTTAATTTATGCAAATCTAGTAATTATTATTCTGTCGCGCCCGAGAAAGGTAACGGGTGGCTCGTCTCTTATAACGTCAGCGCCTGTCGTCTTTCGCGAGACCGCAACGTGGGAATTGGGACTCGGGTGCGTAGTTTCAAAAAATTTTTACTGGCATTTGTGTGTTAAATGATGCGCGGCGCTGGGAACGCCGGCGCAAGACTCTGTCGCTGCGATGTATTTGAGGTAAATTAAAATCCAAACGGCCCACCTGAGACCTCTTGGAGGGCCAGCGATGGAAACCGCCGGCATAATGAAATGTGACTCAATTTGCATAACTTTTCGTGTGAGCGCGGGGTAGGGCCAAGTTGGTAAAGTGCTTAACGCTGGGGCCCGGCGCGCGGGGGGGGGGGGGGCGGCTGGCAGTCCGCGCCAAATTATGGCGCAAATGTTTGCGCGAGCGCGAACGCCCCAGCGCGGGGCGCGGAGCATATGGCACGCACGTGGACACAAGCACTTTTGAAACAGCCATCCCGAGGCTCTCGCCCTCCGAAAATATGGATCTCTCTCGAGGCAATTACCAGCGCGGGTGCGATCTCTCCCACGGTCCCCCGTCCCCCGCTTCCTCCCCCCGCCCTCACGCTCGCCCTCGCCCATGACCTCGCTCTGGCCGCGACTTAGTCCGCAATTACTCTGTTTCCCTTGCTTTAACCGACTGTCTTAGACCTGTCTCTAGCTCTCGGCCTCAACCTCACAATTGCTGTTGCTCTAACGTCGGTCTCGCCCTCCCCTTTTCATCTGCTCTAATCCGTGCCATCGCCATGGGCGTCGCCCTTTCTCTCCCTCACTCCCGTTTCGCTCGGTATTACCTTTGTTCTCGTCCTTGTCTTGTCTTTGGCCTTGACCGCGCCCCTGAGTTACCACGCCCTTGCTGTGGGTATTGTCCTTTTCATGCCCTCTTTTTTGCTTTCGCCCTCGTCTTCGCCATCACCCTCATCCACGACCTTGTCCATGCCATTGCCCTTATACTTGTCCTTGCATGCATTCGCCCTCGCCTTTCCTGTCACCATCGTCAACACCCTCGTCCTCTCTGGCATTCGACGTCACTCCCCTCCCCAAACCATCTCCCCCTCGCGGGTGTCTTATCCGCCATTCCGCGCGCGCGTTGTCTCTTTCTTGGGGGCGCCCTCCCCCTCCTCCTTCCCCCCTCCCCGTCCCCGCACACCGCCTCAGGCTCCCTTTCTCGTGACCTCTCTTGAGACTTGCAAGTTCACATATGCCCTCGTTTTGCAGAAGTTCCCGCTGATATTATTTTCTCTTACTCTCACAAGTTCTCTCCCCTCTGCGACCTTTCCCATGCCCTCCATTCTCGACTCTATTTCTCTAACGATCGCCTCGTCCTCCCTTTCTGCCCTGTTTTTCAACAGCTGCTTTCGAATTATTGAAAGCAATTGCCTTTCGGAATGCAATCTTTGGATCAGTTCTTACGGAGCCCTTATCTCTATTATTGTACCTTTTGTGCGTCATTCTCATAGTGCACTCTTTCACTTTCACAGCCGCAACTATAATGTTTTCATTCTTGAAACATCGGTGATTTTGTATTCGATGTCATGTTGTATTTAAATATGTGAAATTACTTTGTTAATAGACCGTGCGCGAAACAATGTTACTTTTCCGTGTGCTAAACAGCTATTTCTTCATTTTTATTAGTGTGCAAAACATTTTTTGCATCATAAGGCGTGATAAAAAATAATCTACGCATGTTACTTAGTGTTTTTACTTATATTTTTATAATATAGAATTCCCTTTCGCCCACTGATCTCTCTTTCTCTTTAAGTTTTCGTATTCTACTCTTTTTTGCGGTGAACTTTCTTTCATTCCCACCCAATCATTCTTAGTGCCTTTACCTTGCGTTACTATTATTTATCTCTCCCTAACAGTCTTCTTCAACCGCCCTTTCCAAGACCATTTTGTATTTCCTGTTGCTGCAACGTAATTTCGTTGTCCCTCGTTTTCATTTCCTCTCGTCCCGTCCCCAAACACTTGTTCTCTCTTCCGACAGTCATCAGACTCCTCATTGACACGAAGTCGAGTTCCGCGTGCTCTCTTTCTCGCATTTCACAACCTCGGCGTTCTTATCGTACGACCCCCGCTTTTTCACCAGCTTCCTCGCCTTATCGCGGCCTTTCTGGAGACGTTCCAATTCACAGGCCCTTCGAGGCCTCCTTTGATAAATCTTATTCGCCTTTTTTTCGGTCAAGTAAATTCTTTATTTAACTGTGTGTTTCTCGAGGTCTTCCTCGAAATAATTCACCTCCGTTTCTTCCCCCTATATCGACCTCCTTCGCCGTCTTCCAGTTTTTAATATTACGTGAGGAAAGTGTTCGCTGCTGGTCCGCCTCATCGCACATCGAAACATCTCTTCGCTCCCCGCCCTCGCGGACCGCCGCCGCCTCCCCGCCGCCGGCGCTCTCGCCCCGCCCTCTTTCCACGCGCCGCCGCGCCGCGCCGCGCGCGGCTCTGGTGGTTCCCCTCGCGCTCCGCGGAGCTATTACCGCGCGCGCCCCTCTCATCTCGTGTTGCCGGCTGCAGCTTGGACGGCGGTCCGCGCGCACGCCCCGCCCACTTCGCACTTACCCCACCCATCCTACCTTCCTTTGCCCCGGATGTTCTCCCCGCCCCGTGCCAGCCCGCCCACCCCACCCATCCTACCCTACCCCACCCATCCTACCCTACCCCACCCGTCCTACCCTCCTTGGCCCCGGATGTTCTCCGCGCCCCCGTGCCATCCCACCCTACCCCACTGCACCCTACTGCCTCAATCCAGCTCGCCCCGTCTCACCTCGCACCACCCCACCCTTTCTACCTTCGCTCCGTTTCCCCGCTCCCCTCGCCCAAGACTGACCGCTTCTCCATGCCTCCGTGGTGCCCCGCTCCATCTCGCAGCACCTTCCTCCGCCACACTCTACCTCATTCCACGCCCCCACGTCACGCCTCACTTTACCCCACCCTTTCTACCCTCCTTTCCCCCGTTCGGCTGCCCCTCACGCCCAACCTACACCTCTACCCCATGCTCTCATACCTTCCCGCTTACCCCGCTCCGCTCCACCCCGACCCGTTCGTTCCGCACCACCCCGCTCCGGCCTGTTTCGTCCCTCTGCGCCCCGCTCCGCCCCGCCCCACTCTTCCACGCTCTTCCCCGCTCTATCCCGCCCTGTCCTTCTCTGTCCATAACTGCGTCTGTATACCACGCTTCACTCCGCTCCTACCCGCCACGATCCACCCCGCTCCACCCCGCCCCACCCGCCCCACCCCGCTCCACCCCGCTCCACCCCGCTCCACCCCGCTCCATCCCGCTCCACCCGGCTCCACCCCGCTCCACACCGCTCCACACCGCTCCACACCGCTCCACCCCGCTCCACCCCGCTCCACCCGCTCCACCCCGCTCCACCCCGCTCCACCCCGCTCCACCCCGCTCCATCCCACTCCATCCCGTTCCACAAGCTCTCCCTTTCCCCACCCTGCTCCACCTCACCCAAAGCTGACCCACCCCTTCCGTCCCGCCTCGCCTTGGTCCACTCTTCGTCTACCCGCTTCCCCAACCTCCATCTCACCCCGCCTTTCTCCGTCCCATCCCGTATGCATTTTACCGGCCCGATTCGTCCCGCTCGATCTCGCCTCGTTCTTCCCCGCTCTGTCCCTCATCGTCCCCTCCCCGCTGCCCCGCCCTCCCCATCTCTCGTTCCTCCTCCTCCGGCAGCGGAGGCGCCGCGTCGGCCGCACTCCGCGCTCCACGCTCCAGCGGCGGCGGCGGCGGCGGCGGCGTCTGGGTAAACAGCGGCCCCTCGCCCGCGCCCCGTGCCGGCGGCCAACTCGGGCGGCTAACTGCGTTGTTAAACCGGTGTATTCCCAGCGCCGCCCTCGGTGTGGCCCGCCCGCCGCGGCGCCGCTCCCTCCGGACCCCATCTTGGCTTCTTCGCTTCCGCCGCGCATTTCTCCCCCACCCCACACCCCACCCACCCACACATGCCGTCTTCCCTGCGCTCAGTCCGATTCTCCCGGCGTGAATCTGTGTTTGATTTCCGTTCGTTCTGTTCTGTTCGCTGTCGGCTTACGCTTTGGGTCGGTATAAAGTTCCACCTCATAATTCCTCTCGTATACATATGTCGCTTTGGCGCGAACCTCTGCAGCAGCGGTTCGCGTTTTGACTTATCTCGCAAAGAGTTATTCCCTACGCTCCTGTCCCTTTCTTCCATGACCTCGTTTTATCTTCCCGCGCATATGCAACTAAACGGCCCCCTTTCCTTCTAGAAGCTATATTTTTTTC